>JAODKF010000103.1:29343172-29375500 GCA_026779585.1 Mormyrus proboscirostris
GGGACCTCCCCCGACACTTTGTAACGGCCAACAGCTGGGCAGAAATGCTGAGAACCCCTGCCCTACACCACAGTGCTGATGGTGGAAGACTCCTCTGACCGGCCCTGCTTGCTGGGCAGGGACTTCAGGTACTCCAGGTGGCGGCGTGCGTCTTCCTGGTTGTGCCGCACGTAGTAAACCAGATACGATATGACCATGGTGAACCAACCAAACATGGTGACTAGCATGGCCACGTCGGTGGTCTTCTTCAGCACCACGCAGAGGTCCAGGTCCTTGGCCAGCAGGAAGGGCGTCCCCTGGGCCCCTACGTCCTCGGGTTCCGAGGTCTGGCACACGATGCCGGCCAGAGAGGTGGGCTCCAGGTCGAGCAGGGGCATTACCCTCTGCAGGTTGCAGTCGCAGTGCCATGGGTTGTAGGTGAGGTTGGCTCGGGCCCGGACGTGGGCAAAGGCTTCCGGGTTCAGCGTCATGAGCTTATTGGAGGACAGGTCCAGGACCTGGAGGGACTCTGTGAGGCCTTGGAAGGCCCCGGGCTCCAGCTGGACCAGCTCGTTATGGGAGAGGTCCAGCTCACTGAGTAAAGGGAGCTCCAGGAAGGTGTTGGTCGGAATGGTGGTGAGGAGGTTGAAGTCCAGGTAGAGGCGGCGGGTGTCATTAGGGATGTCCTGGGGAACCTCGGTGAGGCGCAGGCTGCTGCAACGCACCGTCTTCCCCCAGGTCTCGCTCTCGGAGCAGTAGCACCTCTTGGAGCAGCTGGTGGCCGCGTGGTGGAAGCAGAAGGCCATGAGCACCAGGCTGTGCAGCAGCAGACACGTGACCACCGAGTGGCGCAGCAGCCGGTCTGCAGGCAGTGGCATGATGGGATACCGGCATGCTCCTGGGAGGACTCAGCCCCCAAGCAGCTGGGAGAGGCAGAGGGTATGAGCGAGACAGTCCTCCAGCCGGTCAGCCTGCGCCAAACTGGGGAAAGGAAATGGAGGAAGAAAAACCGAATGACTGATGTGACACAAATTACATCCTGACTTAAAAACTATCCCTGTGACTGATGGCAAAAGTGCTCAAGAGCCATAGTGTGTTATTTCATGCACAGATGGAGGCGATCTGGTTTAATTGCTATGAAAAAAGAGGCAGGGATCTATCTGTTCCAGGGCAGGCCGAGGACAAGGCTGTGCAGAGCTCCCTTTACATCCATGTGGGCTGCAGCAGTAGAATTAAGGCAGCCTCTCTCAGCATATTACCGCCGGACCTGCTGACCCATTTTAATGGTGGATATTTAAAAATCAGCATAATCACACTTCGATTTAGAAAGTGGCCCAGAAGGGGAGGGTATTTTTGTCATCGCATTCCAAAGAAAAACAGGCGAATGAGGATTTCTCGCAGTCTCGCAGTGCTGCTCTCGCCACTGAGGCATTTAACAAGCAGATCATTTTAGGAGTCAGTTCCGAACGCAACTGAATTTAAATCTGTATTTTAAACATCGATGGGTCGGCACAACTTCCTGGGTTGTTCCCTGCCTTGCACCCGCACTGTAGCTGCTGAATTAGGTCATCTATTCCCTATCCTGCCCTGCCTTGCTCCAGAACTAGTCAACAGTGATTAGTAAATTAAAAAAAAAAATGTAAAAATGTTACAAAAAGCTGAGGCTCCAACTACATGGAAATGAAAAAACAGAAATTCTTGGGATGCTTAAATAGAATAAAAATATTGCAAATGTATGGATTTCAAAACAAAAATCCTTACTGATTTGTATATATATATATATATATATATATATATATATACATTAGAAACAACCAGTTGTTTTAAGTAAAACATTCATTTTAAGTAATGAACTGAAACACAAATTATCATCCTAAAAAGTTAATTTACAAGCAGTATCATTGGGTGGTTTTTAATTAGGAACAACATCGCAATACCATAAAATACCAAATATTCGTAATCAGTATCACTTTGGGAGCTGGTGACTACAGTTGTAATTGAACTGAGTGAGTCAATCAAAAAATTATGACAATGAAAATAAAGGTATGAGTGGAAGATACGTGCAGATTGCTTGTCAATGGATTTTTGTTATAAAACCAATAAATTTGCAACATTTTTGCTGAATTAAGCAAGCGTCCCAGGACTCTCTGTGAGCACTACAGCTGTAAGAGAGGTTAGGCTGGGCATGTGGAAAATGGTAACTTTCTGGCCAGTCAGCCACCGCCACTCTGCCTATCCCTAAATTCCGACTGCTGCAAACAACTGGAAAAGATGGAGGAAGAATTGGATTACATTCTGAAAGTGACTGTGAAAACTGTAGCCGATAAGCGATCCACTTATGGAGACTGAAAATGAAATCGATTCCTCTTAGAAGAACATAACGGGGTGTCATCTACAGAATGCTCCTAATGAGATCATGACTCACATGCTGAGCGAATGCCAAGAAATAATGATTTGTAAACAGAAAAATCCAATTTGGGTGGAGAGAGCAAAAAACATTTCATATCTGCTTTAGGTAGTCCCTGGAGAGGCTGCGGAGTCAGTACATAATTTTTAATTACAGAGAAGGAAAAAACCAAACACTTCTGGGCACATTGCTGGATAGGGGGGGCGGGGGGAGGGGGGGCTGAAGTGATGAAGGAGATATTATTAAAGAAGTGGCATTCTGTTAGTGTAAGACGAGGTTTCCCAGGACACGACGGGTTGTCTTGGCATTTACCTGGAAGCGGGAGGGAGCTTGGGGCTGAAGACAGGAGGCGAGGGGGGGAACCACTGAATGAGGGCAAGAGAGGTTGAGAGAGAGGAACGGATATAAAGGAACACCCGAGGGGCAGGGAGGAAGGACAGAAACGAGGATATAATAAGAAAAAGCTCAGAAGGAATAATGAGAAAGAGGACATCTTTAGGAAGACAAGATAAAAAAGATGAATGAGTAAAGCAAGTAAGAGAGGTCAATAATGAGAGCGTTCGGCTGCAAAGGAGCCTAAGAGAAGGCAGAAATGAGGCAGGCATTTTTACACAGCTCACTGTTTGTTAGTGAAGCCATCAGATCCAGATATAATTACTGCATGGGTCAGGTACAGTCAGTGGAATGAGGAGCTTATCTACTTGAACAAACACACAGAGCACCTTCCGTCTGGATCACAAAACGCTTCAGGTTGAACCTGTGACTCCGAGATCATGAGATTGTCTTTCATAACAAATGCGACTGTGGTGCGTGTTGGCTCTTTCCTGTGTTGTTGAAAACCTCGTCTCACACTAACAGAATGCCGCCAAATATATATAAAATAAACCAGTGCCAAAAAGCAATATAGTAAAACTTCACATAAACACATATGAACTAGATCCATCAGCTTCATACTCTGAATCCATATTATCCATGACAGGTTTGTGTGAAGATGGACTTAACACTCCATTCTCCTCTTGGTATTGAAGTGACTTGATGACTAGCTGCTTGCGGCAAACCAGCGTGTCACAATGTGGCTGCAGAGGTTTAGAGAGGGCACTACTGGAGAAGGTGTAGCAGCAGGGGGTACAGACTCAGGCATTCCTGCACTGCCCCCCCTGCTGGGGTGCATAGCTCTGGGATAACACGACCTTTGATAACCCCGGCCCGGCCTTTTGTCAATGTGACCGCTGACATAGGCAGGAGCTATTCTGGTGCTATGTAATGTCAGAACTCTCTCTGGCTCTATTCATAGCATTAAGCAAGAAAAATAAAAATGTTATCTAAATGTTACATACATTGTTTTATGACCTTTAAATAAGGATGATCACTTTGTTTATTCAAAAAATTCATTATTCAAAAACTGCGAGGGCAAAATCTCCTAAATTATTAGACTTTTCTAACCTCATAAGTAAGCACATATAAAACAATGTGAAAATAAATTTGTTTTGATTAATTTCGTATGACCAAAGGCCAGGCTACTGGTTCCGACAGGCCAATAAAAATGTGCTTAAATGAGTACATTTATGCAGCAGGCCGCCTCCATTTTAAACGTTATCCTCCGACATAAATAAATTAACCAAAGCATTTGCACTTCTTAGGTACACTATCAGTATCACGAACCGTGACAGAAAGGCTGCCCCGTTGTTTCTCTCTCTCCTGACAGCTGGTCCTAGGACAGTCGACTTTGACATTTTAACCTTTGCTGCCGGCAGACTGAACAGCATCGATCCCCACCTTTTTGTGACCGTTGCTGTGTTAAGTACTGTGTATAGAAATATAGATGGACTGCATCCCATTTCGTGTCCCCTGTGCATCTACTCACCGAAAGAGTGGACAGCCGTCACCTACCAGTGCTTCTAATTTCCCTAAATGTTTCAGGATTCGGAGGAATTTTTGAAATACATGATTTCATGTGTTTTAAAAAGCTGGGCATGGCGCAAATGTCGTATTAATTAATAAGTTCATCCATTTATTTAACTTATGTCCCCATCAGTTTTATTTATAATTAGAGAAAAAAAATTAATACTTCGTGCAGCTGATACGCTTCACTCAACCATCCACGTTAACCGCGGACGGCAACGTATTTCGTGAACTACTTAATAAATCCAGCAGAATTAATGTAAATGACTCTTTGAATGAACCGATTCTATCGGCTGTGTTTGATTTATTGCATTCATTATGCTGAAAGACTGGATTCGGTCTGTCGATTTAATAAGGAATGAGACAGATTACAAATTATCGTGAGCTGTATGCGTTAACATCACCGGTTCGTTTTTATAACTCGTAAAATGTGTATTGTAAAACATTCTTATTTATTTACTGAACTCCGTGATTAATCAGAAACTATGAGAAGATACAATTATATTTTTTTTTGCCAAAACTATGTTGCTGAAAGATGTTTATCATTAAAGATAGGATATATATACAAATAAATAGGCTATATTCAGTCTTACCTGATATATAAGGTAGATACGTTTCCAGAAAGCAACAGGCTCTCACACCCTCCTATTTTGACGGAAAGAAACGTGTAAATAGTAAACCGTCAGTATCCATAATATAATATGTGCAACATGCAGCGTGATAAGAAGATACACAAACCAAGTTCGCCTTTAAATGGGAAAAAAATGCTACGATGACACAGGTTTTCTCCGAAGACCCCGGTGAAATAGCAGGAGTATTTTCTCTTGTGTTAGGTATCGTTTGATGACTTGATAGTAATGCTGGATCCTTGGTGTCCCTTTTGCGTTGCCAGTGGATAGATGCTATTGTAATCATATAAATCCATTTAAAAATCGTACAGTAAAATTATCATGTGGTGGGTTAAAGCATCTTCTATGGCCAGACTGAACAAACTTCTTTTTCTTCTTTGAAGGCACTGCCTTGGAATTCTTGCTTTATCGCCCTGCCCCGTTATCTCACTCTTTTTAAACGATACAAATTGCCGCTTCTTGGCATCTGATCCCTCCGTATTTATTTAGTCCGAGCGGGATGGGGGAGAGACGAGTCTTCAAAGTGGTCGCGCCCTCTCCGCATCCAGAGCGCGCTCCTCCGTGAAAAGCTGCACGCCCAGTTCGCCCGCGGCGATGCAAATGCACCCAGCGGCCGCAGCCTGCGCCGTCTCCAGTTTCCATGCAACCGCTAAACTTGTCAGCCCACCAGGAGCAATCGGAAATTGGCAGCTATGCAGTGTGACATTATTGGTAGGCTACAGCAAAACAAGCAGCCATACCTGATATGGAAAGAAAAAAAATGTGCAATGTTTTTCTCTGGTGTGCTACGTGACAGCTTTAAGTCTGTAGGCATATCAAGTCTGTAAGGGTATTTGCTGTACAGTGGAATAAAGTAGTCATTTCCAACATGAATCAACACGCTAGTTTTAATTATATAGCAGAGTGTTATATAGGCCTACATTCTGTGTAAAGTATAATTTGGAGGAGAAAAGAAGGAATTCCCATACACAATTTTCTGGAATATAATTTCAGGAAAGAGGAAAGAGAAAGCAAAAGCAGTGAATCAAAGAGATTTTGTCACATCACACAAAGGAAGCAGGCGAAGGTAGCCATGTATATAAACAGACAGGGATTTATTCGGGGAGAACAGACTCCAAGATACACGCAACGTTAATGACCGGACTGGGGAAACAAACTGAAAAGCGGACTTAAATACATGAAACTAATCAGGACAACTCAAGACAGCTGATGAACATGGGGATTCCACACGGGGCTGATGAGGGAGAGTGGGACACACAAGGGTCGGACGAGCAGGTCATGACAGAACCCCCCCCCCCAAAGGCACACACACCGGACGCGCCAAGGGGGAGTGAAGCGACGAGGACCGGGGACACGGGACCTGGAAAACCAAGAGCAAAACAAATCAATGAGGCACAGGGAACAAGACAGACACGCAGAAAAGACACAGAGACAGGAACTTGGACAAAAACCGACAAACCACGGGAAAAGCAAACAAGCACAGGGACAACAACACAGGAGACACAGGGGGAACACCAATGGGAGGAACAAAGGGGCCAGGAGTGAACAAACGAGAAACAGGAGGATGAGAAGCAGACACAGGGGGCACAAAGGGACCAAGAGGCACAGAGGGACCAGGGGCGAAGGCAGGGGGCATGGTGGCAAAGGGTGGGGGACAACAGGGAGCCCGAGAGAACCCAGGCGGGCGAGGGAAGGCAGCCGGAGGGGTCGCAGGCGACAGGGTGGCAGGCGCAGGAGGGGACCACGAAGGGGGCAAGGAGGCAGACGGAGGGACAAACAGAGGGAACGAGGAGGGAACAGGAGGGAACACCGGCGCAGGCAGGCAGGAGGGGGAAGCCGCGGCCAGCGCAGCCAGAGCCGGGAAAGGCGCCGTCCGACGCCTAGCTGAAGCAGAGGGAACCGGGGGCGGCCGACGAGGCATCGATGGAGGGACCGCAGATGGGTGACGCGGCACCGGAGGGGGACCCGGAGGCGACAGCCAAGCAGGCGCCACCGGACCCGCAGGCAGCCACCGAGCCACGGCCAGGGGATGAGCAGGCGAGCGGCCAGCAGGGGGCGCCACAGCGGGCACCTCGGGCGTGCGGCCAGCAGGGGGTGCCACAGTGGGCAGAGCCGAGGCAGCTGCAAGCGGCATTGCGGGCAGAATGGTGGCAGCAACAGGTGGCGCAGGGACCCCGAGCGCAGCAGCGGGCAAACTGTCCGGGCAAGCGGCCGCAGGCATGAATATCACTGGGTTTAGTATCGGGAGGGGTTCCTCTCGACACGCTGCATGGCAGATCGAGAGCGGAGAGCGAGACTGCTCCCAGGGAGACCTCCTGCGTGTCCTCCGGTCTCCGGCACCTCCGCTTCTTCTTACAGTGCTTTTCCGCGGTGGGTGGCGGCGTTTGCGGAACCTCCGCTAGCTCAGAGAGCAACCAAACGGTAGTCCATTGACGGAGGGTACATTCCGCATATTAGCCTCAGCCACCCCACTTCTTAGCCGCCATATATGTCTTTGGGCAGTGATCCTGCCGGACCTCGGGCTGATCTAGCCAGTAGATCACCTCGTCTACCATACTGAGGTATTTCTCCTCAGTGAGTTGAGTCCGGTCATTCTGTCACGTAACACAAAGGAAGCAGGCGAAGGTAGCCGTGTATATAAACAGACAGACAGGTCATGACAGGTTTTATAGTGTAAGAATGAAATGTGAAGATACGTTGAAACAAAATGATAGCAATTACATTGTTTTACCAGGGTCTCCCGTGTCCGACAAAATAAACATGAAGACGGCTACACATGAACTGCGAGTAAGCCAGTCAGAATTTTCATTTCTAGTTTCAAGTTGTACAAGGAGCAAAGCTTAGTGTGCCGATAGGAGTATGTTGTAGTCTGACTGATCAAGCTTCCTCATTAAAGGCTGTACACGCATGTAGTGACAGTACAAGGCACTGTTCATTCCCTGTTCTCCGGCTTCCGACCTGTTGGGACTTGTGACCACAACCCAGAGAAAGCTTGATGATTCCAGTCCTGTTTACCTGACCTTTCTCATAAATCCCTGGTTCTCTGATTTCTGGCTCTCCGAGTTTCTGTCCCTGCCAGACCTGACAGAACACCTCGTCACTGCAATGGACCCAATGGAGACACAACAACAGCTACAAGAAGCCCAGGCCCAGATCTCGCAGAGGGAAGCAGTGGTAAATGGAAAGGCAAGCCACTTTAGCACTGCTTTCTGCCTCTCTGTCTCAATCCACCACTCCTGTCCCAATTGTCATCCCCTAGATATATGATTGGCACACGAACCAATGCCGCTCATTCCTGATGCAGTGCAGGCTGTATGTTGACAAGCATCCCAAGTGTTTCAGGGAAGACACCGCCTATATGTGCTTTGTCATCTTGATGCTGACTGGTCAAGCTCATGAGTGGACTACTGCTCTGTGGATGGAGAAGAGCTCTGTGTTGGACTCCCCTGTCACCTTCCAACAAGCATTCACCAAGGGACATCTGTTCTCTCTGTCCCAGCCTGAAGAAGAGGCCAAGTCCACGTACATTACTGAGGCTAGCAAACGATTCCTCTGACCCTTCATATTCCCTGTGACAACCGGATTGTTCTTTGTGAAAAAAAGGGTGGCAGGCCCTGACCACAAATTGACTATCAGGCCCTCGATGCAATTACGGTAAAGCAAAGGGAACCTTTGCTGCTCATCCCATCACCGTTGGAGCAACTTTGAGATGCCAGAATCTTCACAAAGTTGGAACTCCGGAATGCCTATAACCACATTCACATCAAGGAGGGAGATGAGTAAAAGACTTCCTTATCACCAACATGAGACAGTTTGAGTATTTAGTTCTGCCTTATGGTTTAGCCAGTAGTCCATGATTGAGGTCTTGGCAGGCATGTTCACCATGTTTGTCAGGTGCTACCGCCTATTCATAAAGTGGGGGAAATGTGAGCTCCACCAGAGCACCCTCAAGTTCCTGAGGTATCTGCAGGATCTATTCTGCTTTGTACCCTTTGTGATTGAGGTGGACACTTTGGTGGTGGGGTTGGAAGCTGTCCTTTTCCAGTAACCAAAGGAGTTGGAAGAATTTCATCCCTGCACCTTTTGCTCAAAGAAGCTAACTCCTGCAGAATGTGTTTATGACATAGGCAACTGGGAAGTGTTAGCTATCTAGCCGGTGCTAGCTGGATGGAGTACCTTTTTGCTGCTGACAGACTACCGCAATTTGAAATACATTCAGAATGCCAAGTGGTTGAACACCTTTCAAGCACACTAGTCGTTTTTCTTCACTTGCCACCCAGGGTTCAATAATGTCAAGGCTGATGCACTATCCAGACAGTTTGACCCTCCTGAGTCTTTGGAGCAGAATCTTGATTCTGCCTGTTTTCTGTATGGGGCCAGTGACCTGGATCTTGGACAAGTTCCTGCGGGAGACTAGTCAGCAAGAAAGCCTTTCTGCCCTCCAGGTAAAAGTGTATGCCCCTCCAGTCTTCAGGTCCACTACCATCCAGTGAGTACACACCTCCCGCAACTCAGGTCACTCCGGCATTGCTACCACCGCACAACTGGTTTCCCATTGCTACTGGTGGCTAGGTTGGAAGGAGGTGGAAGCCTACATAGCCTTGTGTCCTAAATGCAGCTCAAGTCCACCAACTAGCTTCCATCAGGTCTCCGCCAGCCCTTGCCCATGCCCTCACGCCCTTAGTTGCACCTCTCTCTTTATACATCATCACTGACCTCACCTCCTCACAAGGGAACAGCATAATCCTTATGGGGGTGGATCGCTTCTCAAAGATCTGTCTGATGATCCCCTGAGCTGGCCAACTTACTGATCATCTGGTTCTTTGGACCAAAGGCCCTTGTTCACCTCCAGAGTGTTCAAAACTTTCTGTTCTCCCCTAAATGTGCCTTTGAGTCTCTCCTTCAGTTACCATCCCCAGTCCAATGGAACGATAGGGCAGATCAACTAAGAGGTGACCAAGACTCTGTGGTTGGTCCAGTCCTGCACAGTTGGCCCCGTACCTTCTGTGGGCACCAGGAACTCCCTCTGCAATTGAGCAACACAGCTGATGCTCTTCTAGTTCATCCTGGGCTATCAACTGCCCTTGGTCCCCTGGGACTCCCAGCCCATGAGGATTGGCACCAGCGATGTAAGGGGATCTGGGTGCAGACCCCCTGACAACTGCGGGCACAGGCACTACAATAGAAGCAACAGGCAGATTGTTGATGACGATTGTGGCCTTCCGTTGGGTCATCCTTCTAGACTGGCACCTTGTCCCTGGGTCCAACCCTCAACATCCACTTCAGCTTCCAGCAGGATGAGGTGGGCCAACTCCTTCTGCCCTCACCCTCACTGCAATTGTTCACATTCCATGACTGGTAACGAGCGTTTCAGCCCTGTCCTGTGGCTGTTCTGTAGGATTGATTCTGACCTGTTTGGACTCGTGACCATGATCCTGAGACAAGCCTGACAATTTAGGTTCTGTTTGCCTGATCCCTGGTTCTCCCTGGTTCTTCCTGGTTCTCCAATTTCTGGATCTCAGAGTGTCTGTCATGGACAGAACCCTCCAGTTCAGCAAAGGGAATCTGAGGTGCATGTGCTTATACGAGGGGGTGTCCCATACCAGTCTTCCATTACAAAGTGTGTTCATTGGTCCATAATGTGGAACCAGCAGCAAATAGGTTTTAAGCAGTTTTTCACTTGCTCAAAAAAAAAGTTTTTAATCTGAATTCTGACTCAAAACCTCAAAATAAAACAAAGTTCAAAAGCTATTGGAATGAAAATGGAAGGCGGTAAATGTATATGGATAGTAAGGTGGAAGGGAGCACAGACAGAGCTAATTCTTCAACACATTTGACTCTCACTTGTAAGGCCCCTCACTGCCCCATCTCCTCTACACAACCTTCACGCTACCTGTTAATTTCCTATGTAGAACACCAAATCCAAGATCTCCATACCCACTCTACTTATCAGTGTGTCAGTCTTTGCTGAGCAGGTGAAGGAAAAGTTGAAGAAAATTGAAAGAGGCAAAGCTACGGGACTTGATGCAATCAACACAAAGTTAATGTATACGTGCACCAGGAAGCTCTGTGGGCTGTTCCAGCACCTATTATCCCTCTCATTGAGTCTGCAGAAGGTGTCCCAGCTCTGGAAGACATCCTGTGTGGTCCTGATGCCAAAGAGACAGCACCCCAGCAACCTTAAGGGCTTCAGACCAGTGGCCCTCACTTCACATATCTTGAAGACTTTTGAAAGTCAGGTATTCAAACGGCACAGATACGTGGATGTGGACGATGCTCTGATCCACTCACTCCCACCTGGATGAAGCCGTTACCACAATCATGTTCTTTGGCTTCTCCAGTGTCTTTAACACCATCCAGCCTCTCCAATTGGGGAACAAGCTCAGGACAATATAGCTTGAAACCCCACAGTCTCCTGGATTATGGCCTACATGACTAACAGATGATAGTTAGGGAGGCTCCAGGACTGTGTGCTGGAGATGGTGGTGAGCAACACTGGGGCACCTCAAGGAAGTGTCCTGTCTCCCTTCTTTTTTTTCACCTTCTATGTATCAGACTTGCAGTTACAACACCAGCTGTTGGCCGATACAGAAGCTCTCTGATAGGCCCTCTGTTGTAGGATACGAGATCAATGGAATCAGAGTACAGGAGACTAATGAAGCAGTTTGTCTTATGGAGAGGACCGTCTTGTCCTGTCCCGTCCTTTCTTGTCCTGGGTGAATAAGGCCCTCGGGATTAAAATAGGCATTTTGACAGCATCCCATACAGGGAATCCTTTGCCTTGTGTTTCCTGGACTGTACTCCAGGCTATGACTGTATAATTACGGGATGAAAGACAAGCAACCCAGGGCAAGAAGAGAATAAGGCAGCGCTTAATTTGTAAACTCTGGGTGCCAAAGCTCATAATGAGCACAGAGACTAAGTGCGACTGTCACTATAAGTGGAGCCACAGCACACCGACTTTGAACAACGTCGCACACAAATTAACTATTAACAGGATAATGCACTGTTAGTTACTTAATCACATAATAATGCATTATTTTCTATCTACACCTGTTAGTTCCATCAAACTGTAAGACACTTACCCTGTTAGATGAATTTCATTGTCTAGATGGCGACCTCATCTATCTTAGTGGCCAAAAAGAGGATTTTTCTGTGTGCGGGTGATGCTGTTTCCCCAATCAACTCAAATGTCAGATAAGTGAAACATGGCCTATTAATTTAGCCAGATGAATCTCAAAAAATGATACAATTAATACTTTTCTTTAGTTCAATCTGTATTTATTCCATAGTTTAACAGAAATTAATTTCAAGTTTCATCTCATGTGAGGTGGGGGAGTGCAGACTATGCAGAGACGGCACAAATTAAGCCCTGCAAAATGGCATAAACAATGTACATATTGGAATTCATTACTTCGTAATGCTATAGAGTGTCATAGGACACAGAATAAATATGGATTGCATATATAATGGCATTTATTTTGCTCCTGACATTCACACCACGCAGCCACTGAAGCACAATTAACTGACAAAGTTGCTAATTGTGTATAATAATCTGCAGGTTGATGTCGATTCAGCTGGAGGTGCCTGCTGAGGTCATGGATCCACTGCACTGCCTTCCTGCCTGACACCTGCTGATAAGGGGGTCCAATCAGTGCAATGACTCCAGTGATTGGGGGGGCTAGGGACTGAGCGTCTGATGACAGACATTGACGGGGTGCTCATATGCCAATACTGAGAACACATGCTAACCTGCTCAGCTGCAATTTTAGCATACTGTTAGAGTAACACAACTTATTCAGGCACTCCCTGAGGTTTCATATGCGATCCACCGCCTTAAACGAAGAAGGGGCATGCCAAATGAAGATGTCAGAGTTTCTGTATCCTGGCTTCAATACACGACACAATCTGGACCTATGGTGAGCCAAGTGTCTCATAGGGTAACAACACGAAATGCAAGTCACACTGCCCTGGTCACACCGAATCAAGGTACTGGCTTAGCAGACGGACATTACACACATCAAAGGCAGAAGGGAAGAACATAAAAGATTCTCATAGGCAATCATTATTTCTTTGCCGTCTCACATTCTACTCAACTTCTTCACAATTACGGAATGTTAGTGAGAAAATCCCATTAAAAAAAATAATAGATCTAGCAGAGCCACAGACTCAGATTTCAAACAGTTTAAATGAAGCTGGTCAGTTAGCATTAACTCACTTTCAATGCATTGATAATGAATGTAGTTCCCTGTCCTCTGGGATTGTCCTTCGAACCCAGCCATGATTAAAGATGTGAGCTGCAGGAGGCTGTAGGAAAACGACTGTCTGCTGCTAAAGCTGGTGGAAGACAGATAAAATTATACAGCTTTCAGATTCTATAATGTACTTTCACAATAACACTATTCCCATTCGCTAAGTTTATTTTTTCCGTTTATGCTGTGGTGTAATACAGTTTATCTCTTCAGTAAATGGGCAGGCTGCAAATTTCTACCTCAAGATTGACTTTGTCTCTGGGAATAAAAATGCCAGCAATTTATATGCAGACACTAAACTTTTTTTTTTTTTTTTAGATCTACTCAGCAGATGAAAATCACGTGACTGTATCCGTGTCTTTCCCAGGAAACCAGATACGGACGGGAAAAAGGGAAGAACACTCATATGCAGATGAAACAGGCAGAAAACGTGATTATATTTCCATTAGGTGCTGCCTTGGGGGGAGTCAGTCTCGGTCAGCTCCACAGGCGAGCAGCTGATTCGTTCATTCACTGGATGCCTTTGCAGGTGCAAAGCTCGGCAGGCCTCCAGTGAGGGGAATCCGTCCTTCACTCTGTCGGGCACCATGATCCTACCCTGGCTGCACAAACAGCCCTGCCAGAGGTGTATGATCTCCTTGGGCACTTGCCCAGATTGTCCCCCGGGGGTTCGGCAGTGCAGACGTTGTCAAGAACTCACATCAAAATGTAACATACACCGGCATGGCCTGGGGGACATTCCATTTCACGCCTGCCCTATTGCGATGGCGTTCCCTATTCCACTCCTGCCTCAGTCCCACGCTCCGGTGTTGTGGGGGTGGGCTGGGCGGTTGATGGAGGTACTTATTGAATTTCCTCTCAGATGACTGTGGGGGCTAGATGCCCACTTCACCACAGCAAAGGGAACAGGGACAAGGTTTCTTCGTCCCTCTCCTTTCTCAGATCCGGTAGTATCATCCCGGGCCTGATGCCCAATTATAATTTCAAACTAACACATGATGTCCATCAAGAAAAGGCAGGGCATCACATCCAAGTGTTTCTCCCATCCTGTCAGGCGTGTGGGACCCTGGATGAAAATAAACCTGCTAACATCCATGCGCTAATTAAGAAATGATGTCAACCTCATCAAAATGGAAACCAGGACAAAGCCTTTGGGGGAGCAGCTGTCCAAGAGGAAGGAGTAACTGAAATGTTGTGATTCAGATAAGGACGGTCGTGACCGGCTGCTTGACTTGTGAAGCTGAAAATTACACCAGCTTCTGTTTTTTTTTTTCCCAACCCCAGCCCCTGATTGTCACAGGTATGAACTAATGCCTGGTTAAATCATTACTGCACTTCAACACCTCGCCTCTCCAAAGGCACCACTCGACCACCCGACATTAATCGTTCTGGGATCAGAAGGCTATAGGTGCCTCACATGACAGCCCCAGCTCCTTCAGAAAAGCTCCAGACACAGTGCCTCCCCCCAACCCCCCCACAACAAAGGGTGTTGCAAGGTTGAGCCTGGCTCCTGGCAGGCAGAGTGCACCACAGAACTAATGGCTGCAAGCCAGACATTATACAATCCCCTTTTGCCTTTAAGGTAAAAAAAATAGGGACTTTAAAAAAATAAATAAAAGCAACACCAAAGAGTATTTTATTAGACTTGTGGCTTCATTCATAGCAAAAAACACTTATTATATGTGTATGTGCACAAATTCACATTTTCCATTCATATATCTGAACTTAAAGATGACCCCAGTGTGATAACAGTCCAAGATTCCAACAGCATATCCAGCTCAGTTTTACTCTTTGATTTCAAGTCTAGAAACACAGACAAGGCAACACTGTTGATAAGACATCACTGTCTGCATCCCCACTTTTCTCTAGCTGACTGATAGGCATTCATCGACGTGCAGAGTTGATAATGACAGCCCCCGTGCAGCTTGTTGTTTATGGATGACTTTGGCCGCTGTTTGAGTTTTGCCTCAAAGCAAGTCGGTGGACTATTCCGGCCGCACGCTCTTTTGGGCCTGAAGCAACGTGTCTGTCAAGCCTGTCTATTCCAATCAAAGTGGCCGCATGACAGAAGGAGCATCCCCCACAGGCTGGGGCGGCATGCAGCCTGAGTGGTTTGGTGAACGTTCCCGCAGCGTTGCAGCAGTGTTGACAGAGGGCAGCCTGGCAGAATAGCTCACGTGGCAGAGCAAAAAAATAATGAAAGTCAGTAGTTCTCTCCCCCACAAACTCAGCACCATCTCGCTCTCTCCTATTCTCCGGAAGAAATCAAAGCAGTCCTGGATTTTATGAATGGTGCGCCTCCCATTTATTTAATTTTTCCCCATTGCAGAATTTTTCATCAGAAGCAAAACACAAGATAGGAAAACACATTCAGGAAGGAACGATAGGTCAGGCTGACTTGACTCAGAGCTGGTGACCACCAAATGAACTTAAATCGCTTATCTATTCAGACAAAATATGCCAAATTATGAAATTTCTCAGCATTCTGACACATTCTTCTCGGCACAAGCAACTCTTATTGCCTTATGAAGACTAAAAATGGACATAAAGCCATAATGAAGCAAACCCACAGATTTTATTTCTGCCTTGAAAACAATTGTATTATATGAACAATGCATTTTAAGAAGTACTCCAATCAGGATGGAAAACATAACCATGTGACATTGTGATGGAAAGAGGATTGGGTATTTTATTTGTCTGGAACCTTATTAATAGAAACACTAAGGTAATTGAAAACATGAATCAAAGGGGGAAAACAGTGGTGTCAGGCATCCACTGTGGATACAAGGACTGGGATTGGTATCAGAAACAGATAATTGAATGTGGCCAGTCCTCCAAGCCACCCGATCTTCTCTAACCTCCCGATGCAGTGACCCACACACACCCCAAGCCCGCTGTCCCACAAATACCCACAAGCTTTCCGTAAAGGTAACGTAGATTTTGAGTGGGATGTGAGGTGAGACAGGAATCATGTAATCAGAACCACCTCCCTGATGGGAAAACTCTGCAGGAAACCATCGCCCACGCCAAGGCAAAAAAACAAACCAGGCTATTGTTTCCTTTTGCCCTTCAGGAAGGGGTCAGCCCCCCCCCCCCCGTCCATTACGCCTGCAGGATTTTCCCACATTAAGTACACAAAGGGGCTGGGTAACCTTTAAATAGGTGCCAAGGTGCGATTTATGTTTAAATGTCACCGGCAATTTCTTCAACCAGAAGAGTCTTGACAGCAAAACATCTAATAACAGTAGACATTTGTAGATTTGGTGTAATTTGTAAATCAGTAGGTGCCAGACTGCGAAGGGCATATGAACACAGAGGGGTAATGAGGCGGCGGCAGGTCCCGGAAGGCGTACACAGCACGGTGCTGAAAACATTCCGTGTATTTTTAACAATAAATCTAAATTAATAACGGACATGAAACTGTGTGAAGATTGGTTTGTAAATTAAAATACGTACTTATTTTATTTTTTACGTTTTTGTTTTTTTAACCATAGAGCTGCCAGATCGGCGCAAATAGTGTAGGTGCCTGAACACAGAAAGTCAGAAACAGGGAGGTCCCAGAACGTGTTCCAGACAGATCCAGAACGAATTAAGCATTGCAAATAACTAGGTCATTCCTGGCAAGCACATCCAATGCTCTATCAGATCATGCCAACTTACTAGAGGCCAGAGATCAAAATCAGGTCCCTGAGGCTGATTAGGACCCAGTGCCCATAATTCTCTGTCTAGCAGCATCTTTCACTGCCATCCCTGATAATAACCATCCCGTTCCACAGCTTACCTGACCAGGAGTGGCATTCAGCCCCCCCCCCAACAGGAAATATTCACCTTGCTCCTGGAAGCCCCAAAATGACTGGTTGTTCCAGTACACAGCTGTGAGGCCAGTCAGAGTGCCGGAGGCCCTGAAATAAAGCTGTCAATGAATGGGAATGGAGTCTCAGGCAACAGCATCTGAAGCAGCTGTTTCTGCCGACACGCATCGGCGGCTCCAGATGGGCGGCTATTTTCAGATTTCCAGGTTCATCCATTGCCATGTCCCTGCGTGTTCATGTTTTCCCTTGTGGGTAAGGAGCTGTGGTGACCTCCGTTACTCGGTAATCAGAGGGCACATCGGAGCTTGGATTAGTGCTCATACAAGGAGCTGAAAGGGCACTTACCTGTGAGGTTCCGACAGTCAGACTTGGGCCCTGTGGACCCCCATCGTCATTCACTTCTGCCCCAGTCATCCTGTCACACCCAGGCTCCCGCTTGTGTGCTGCAGGTCCATAATTCATCCATAGCTTCCAAAAGGATCCATGCCTAGCAGCGTTGGGATTTTCAGGGCCGGAAGCTACAAATCCAGACCAAGATGTTGTTTCTACCATCCAGTTGAGCATAAAGAGTCACAGTCACAGGGAACTCAAGTGGTTGGTAGAAACTAAATCTTGGTCCGGATTTGTGGCTTCTGGACCTGAAATGCCTAGTTGCTCTTCCACTGAACAGATAGAACCATGGGCAACCTGCAATAAATCCTCTATTATCACGGTAAAAATGATCATTTCAAAAGGATGACAAATCATTTGAACTGAACGTTAGACACAGTTTAATGAAGTGGTAACACAGTAATCTAACCATAAATGTAAAGAATGTAAATAAGAATGTAATAAGAATGCAAACATTCTTAAGTAGGTGGCTATTGTTAACATGCTACAAAAATATTTTGATAAATAGCAAGAATTTTAGATGCCAGAGATTCCATGTTTTTGTTAAATGTAGCTTTAAATACAATTCCTTTCAGAGGAAATACTGTGGCTGCAATTGAAATTGCACACTTCCACACTATATAGTTCACCAAAATAGTACAGGAGGTATAATAGTGTGTTTGAAACCATAGTGAGCATCACTTAGCGCACAAAAAGTTCCTGGATGGCACTCTACATCCAGTCAAAATCCAAAGCGTGCCAACACTCTATGGTATTCAGTCCCACAATCCTAGATATGACTTCTGAGGTTTGTTCTGTATTTGCTGTTATGCAGGACATCTGTTATTAAAGGTCAAAGGCCAGCAGTTGAAAGGTAACGTAGTGCATCTGGAAAGTGTATGAAGTTTTGTACCTGCGTACTAAGGAATCGCACAAGTAACCGATGCCGCAGTGTGTACTTTTCGCATGCTAAAGTTAAGTAACACACAGTGTGTGATTTCAGGTACAGCCTGCGTCTTTATGGATTGTAATAATATGTTAATATGTACAGCTTAAATTCTTTGCTGGTGTTTACTAGCCTTGGTTTTGTTTTGTATGTGAAAAACATGCATTTTGCACAGTTTATAATGCAGCAGGTGAAGTGGTAATGGAAGCAGACTCATGGAAACAAGGTTTCCAGCTTTAGTCCTTGAGGGAAGCTGCTGAAATGCTTCAGTGATCACCAAGCTATATAAATGCTGGCTATATAATATTTCACCTTTATACCAGACCCCAAGGGACACACTTCACTCTTGACATCATCTCTCACTGTTTTGCTGCTGTAAATAACAACCAATCTGGATGCTGATGAATAAGACATAACAGCAGCCTAATTTTAGAAAGACGGGCACCAAAGAACACCTGCTGTTTGTAGAAAATAGGATTTCAGACATTAATTCAGACTGGTTTCACTACAAATCCTTCACTATTCGAATAAGTTTTTTCCAAACCATTAATAACCTCAAAATGATTCAAACTCAAAAATTAACTGAACATGTTGTATTGCTTTCTACAGGTTCGTTTAGGAAATGTTACAAATTTCACACTGACAATTAATATTCACACGTGTCAAACATGAAACTATTCAATGCACTAAACAACAATATTAAGGGCATCTTCTGACATAAAATGAAAAAGTATGTAGCTTCTTCTGTGACAGATAGGTATCCCATAATGGATAAGTAGATAAATGTACTTCATCCGTCACATGAAACCCGAAATACAATCACTAACCCAAGCCGCCCAAGATTAAACAGGACTTTATTGATCCCAGTGCAGGGAATTATTTTTGTCCAGCATTACAGGAAAGAGATACATATAACAAAGGATTATTTCGGTAGAATTAAGTACAACAAAAAATACCATGAGTTAAATTAGACAAAAAAATCTCTAAATAGAAACAATAATAAAACTATATAAAATTTAAAAAGGACTGTGCAAACAATGTGCAGACATAGCTTGGTGGCTGTTGTGCAAATAGGCATGTTCACATTCAATGTTCATTCATAATACAAGTGCCTTTAGAAAAGGCAGCGTCGTACAATTGTGTGTCAGTGGGTAAGAAACAGCATCTGTAGGCATCTGTTATGCATTTTGGGGCGATAAGTCAGTGACTGAACATGTTTTTCAGCTTCATAACATCATGGTCGATGGGATGTTCTTTATTACCCCTCATGGAGGAGATTGGACCTCACCCTTCTCTCCGCCACTGCCTCCATTGTGTCCGGTTCCTGTCCTACTACAGTGCTGGCCCTCTTAGTCAGCTGGTGCAGCTTTGCACCCTCAACAGGGCGCAGCAAAGAGCAAGACACTGGCAACAACAGGCTGACAGAGCACGGCATGCTTAACAGTCTGCTGCACGCCCCAAAGGACATGAGACTCTTCGAGATGAAAAGTCTGCTTTGCCCTTTTCTGTAGAGGGCCTCTGTGTCGTCATTCCAGTCTGTGTCTCTAGGAGGCAGCACCTATGCATGTTTTACCCATGGTTCTGCATGTCTTTGCCATTTATTCTGGTTTCTACCCACGGTCCAAAAACATTGCCTGCTGTGTGTGATTCTGCATAAGCATCCCATGATGGAATGGCATACCATTCAGTGTATCTCCTGCTTTATGTCTTATGTGCACTGGGGTAGACTACAGGCTAACTGGGAATATACTGGGAGGGGGGGTTAATGGAAATGGATGGTAGGATGGATGGACAGATAAGGCTGACATATTCAACGTGTAGCGAAGGAATGGGGAGAAAACAGGTGGATCGCTTGTTAGAGTAAAGTGTGCCACCTACTGGTCTCAAACTGTAACATCGGTCGGAAATGCCAACCAAAGAGCTTTAGATTTCATATCTGTAACCATAGAGTATTTGCAAGAACATAATAAGATATAATAAATATTGTCTTTAATCTGCAAGAAAATAATAAGATATAATAAATAAATATTGTCTTTAATCTGGACTGATTTATGTGAAAATGCACAAAGAATACAGACATTGTAGTGCATGTACAGTATGGCTGTGACTGGTAGGACTCTGTTGTGTCTGTGATTAAACGGTTCAAATCAAGTGGCGGGCAGAATGATTTCACAATTGGGCCCTTGATCAAGCGCTTAACCCCAGCTGCTCTAGGAATACGTGCTGACCTCTTAAGCTGTGATATTTGGTATTTTGCAGCAAATATGCAATTAAGAATAAAATAAGTAAGTCTTTTGACTATACGGCTCATATCTACAATTTAAAAGGTGTGTTGGCGCTGTAGCTTTTCATTCGCGAGTACAGGAAGGATGCAGCAATAATGAGTCTGAGTAAAGACAAACGAAACAGGTAGTAATTTGTTATACAAAAAAACACCTTTTTGCGGGGTGCAAGTGTATGGTTTTCTACCTCAGCTTGACTGCACTTGAAACTGTAACCGTACAAAACTTTCCCGTAAATACATGCTTAAACACATTCTGAAATGGACTTCTTTCTCGGCTTGAAAAGATCACATGGCGTTTGTTTCCTGCGTCCTGTATTTACTCACTCGATTCGCTGGACTCGATCTCGTCGGATTTCATTCGAGCGGCGCAAGACGACGATGTAGGACGAAATGACAGAATGGAGGTGATTGGGTAATTTAAGAAATCTCCGCCCCCCCAAACGATCCGATTGGATGTACGGTGGTCGGAGCGTAAAGTTTTCAAATTTTTAAATAAGCAATCGTTACAGCGTCTCGCGAATAGTGTGTTTGGCTGTTGTGTCACAGCCGTTTGGCTTGGTAGTGTTTGATCCTTTTAATTTTTTGAGAAGCTATATATTAATTGTTTTTACGTAAAGGAGATTGTTTGGTATATATATCCTTTTTCATTATTTATACCGAATTTGAAAGGAAAGCTTGGGAAATATGTCTTCTGAAGCTGACGGTCCATTGAAGGTAGGTTAGTCCGAGTAGGGGGGAAGAAAATCGCTGTGTTCTGCTTAAAACAAATATAATTTAATTTTCTTTTGTTTTAAAATGCGTTTTGGTGTCCGGTTGGGCACTGGGTCCATTCTGAGGAGTTTGACATTTCAAATAGAGGGCAGGAAATTGTGTCGGCAACTTTTGGAGGGAACCTTGTGATCGCTTACTGGCCATCAACCCCCCGTCTTAAATGGGCACAATTCCCTCCTAAAGTATGTAACGTGGCTGCCTGACTCAACCAAGGCATCTCGGCTTTTCGGTCCCAGAATAACTATCCCACTCCTCAGTGTAGCTGATCCGGATGTAACGCCCGATGCACAATGTATTACTATCATATTAAGTGTCTCGTGGTCTGCTTGTGACTCCGCGTTTTGAAGGCGCATCATTCGTTCTGTTTGAATAAACGGAGTAAAACAAACTTCTGGCGGAACAGAATCTATAATTACAGATGGTTAGCAGAAACAATATAATTGGCTGCAAGATTTTTCAGTGATTTTTACTGTCCTGGTGGACCTGTTTTGACCAGGCTCTATTTGAGAACAAAGTCGTGAACAAGACGAAGAAGGATGACAAGCGTCTGTCTGTGGAAAGGATTTACCAGAAGAAGACTCAGCTGGAGCACATTCTGCTCCGGCCAGATACCTACATTGGCTCCGTGGAGCCAGTCACTCAGGTGGGCGTCCATCACCATCTGGATCACCTCCTGGTGACCATGTTTCAGACCTGCACACTTTCATACTACTGGATGTGTTACAAGTGGTCAATGACTCTTGGTCCCTTAAAACTGATGTAAGAATATTCTATGCCAGTATAGTTTTACAACTGAATCTCTGCTGATTGTGAATCCTGCTTTTGGTGCTTGTGATTAAAGTAGTTTTAATGTTTAATCATTTTTGTGTTTAGCAAATGTGGGTGTTTGATGAAGACGTTGGAATGAACTGCCGAGATGTGAGCTTTGTTCCCGGTCTTTACAAGATTTTTGATGAAATCCTTGGTGAGTAACACTGACATGGTGGATTAACACTTCATAATCTAACATGATCAGAGATGTCAGACTATTAGTGCATGGCCAGTGAGATGCATTTAATGTTATCCAATGTATCACTGCAGTTAATGCGGCAGACAACAAGCAGCGAGACAAAAGCATGTCCTGCATCAAAGTTAACATTGATCCGTGAGTATCTTCCTTTTCAATTGGGGGAGTGAAGGCTGTGTCCAGTAAGGGGCATTTACCTGGAAACATGCTTTTTGCATTGTTAGTGAAAAGTACTTTTAATGCCTGTTTATGTATCATTTGACTAAGATTGATAGATATTTTGCAGATGGGGCACAGATTTGGCATCAGCAACTTGTCACTCACAAATAAACTCTTTAAGTGTTATTCAAATTGCTATCACCTTAACACTTCCGGAATGGTCAACGAGTTAAACCCATTGACAAATTCTGTAATATTTTCTAGAGAAAACAACACCATCAGTGTGTGGAACAACGGGAAGGGAATTCCTGTGGTGGAGCACAAGGTGGAGAAGGTGTATGTGCCTGCTTTGATCTTTGGGCAGCTGCTTACATCAAGCAACTATGATGATGACCAAAAGAAAGTTACTGGTGAGGACTGTAATTGGTGTTGTCATGATACCAAAATTATGACCTCAGTACTGATAGCACTTTAAGGTATCACAATAGCAGTACTGCAATGCAGGAAAAACAGTATTGTTCATGATAAATTATGCACTTATAAATGTCATTGAATCATATCACTGAGATGAAATTACACTTCAAATCAGAAACTCTTTTAATGAATAAGGGACATTAAGGACTGATATAAATCACAAAATCATAATCACTAGATTGAAATATTAAACAAAGAGGAAATGCTTAGGGGTCTGTTGTAATGCACAGGACAGTATTGGGGGCTGTGTGGGGAGAGGTTGATATGGATGTGATTTGTTAAATGAGTTTGGAGAGAGTGCTGCTCTGAGAAATGATGAAAACTGTAATTGTAAAACATTTTTTTTTGTCTGTGATCAAACTCATGACCATTACTCTCCACTGTTTTGTTATTAAAAAAAACTAAACAGACAATACATGTGCCCATAAAGGTTATGGCAGTTTCTTTGCTTTCTTCTGTTCAGTTGCTCAATAGGCATAGGCAAACTTCCTGCACAGTGCATTATGCTCAATATATTTATGTGGTTATAACAGCATAGGATAACCTATAGCAACATTAGTTATCACATACACCCGTTTAATCCAACAGCACATTTCATATTAAAACTGGAGACATGATATCTCTTGAAATTTTTACTTTCCACCATGTATATGTTGTTGTTTTTTGCTAATTTGGGCTGTTTTCAGACAAGCCTTTGGATGCAAAGTTGTGCAGGTTTGTGGCTGAAAATGGATTTCCAGATTTGTCTTTATTCCAGGTGGACGTAATGGGTATGGTGCGAAGCTATGCAACATCTTCAGCACCAAATTCACTGTCGAGACAGCCTGCCGAGACTCAAAGAAGTCTTTCAAGCAGGTGGGACCTGATTTCATCAATTTCCATGTTGGGGGGGGGGGGGGAGAGAGAGATGCCTACTGTTTACTCAAACTTCATCATAAATAAAACAATTGTGTCGGCCAGTTGTCAGTATCAGCCGATACAGCAACATTCTGCCATCGGCTGATGGTTTAATATATACTGCCGATGACTCCCTTTAAAATGGTGTCTTTGCACACCTCGAACTAAGCATTCGGAAAAATGTCTTTGGTAGAATCATTTTAATGTCATTAGAAGTGTATTTTTCAAACATCACTGCCGACAGCGAAGAGTGATGAGTTTCCGCAAAACCAATCCGTTCCAATAAAGGCTGCTGCAGCACTGCTGAATAGCGCTAGATTGTCAGTAACGAAAGCATTTGATGGCAAAAGATAATTCTGCGCAAACAGGGCAAAATCAAAAGATATTACTTGGAAAATTGTGGAGTTTATCGCGCTTGATCAGCCCTTCTCTGTTGATCTGTAGTAATTATAAGATGTATGCAGTTATAAAACATAGCGCTCTGGGACTATTGTATGCCAGAGTTGGTATTTTCTTGCCAAAAAGTACTTTTTCGTATGTTTGGAATGCATTTTTTAATTTATTTGAGTCGACTATCTTTAAACATATTTAAGCAAAACATACCAAACAATTGATATCTGTCAGATTTCGAAATACTCAGTTATATCGGCCAGAAATTTCCTTATCACTGCATCAATAATCTTAAATGTGTTGCTCTAGGAGGCTTCATCAGATGATGTAGTTCTGACCTGTTCTTTTATTCAACGTAGACTTGGTATGACAACATGGGGCGGGCTGGTGAGACAAAGATCAAGCCGTTTGATGGTGAGGAGTTCACCTGCATCACCTTCCAGCCAGACCTATCTAAATTCAAGATGGAGATACTGGACAAGGACACAGTGGCCCTCATGACCCGCAGGGCCTATGATGTTGCTGGCTCTACAAAAGGAGTCAAAGTGTTCCTGAATGGCAAGAAGCTGCCTGTAAGTATAGCAACAAGCTCTGAAGGCAGCTTTATAGAGGGCCACTCGCACTATGTCCGTGCATTTAAAGTTGTGGGGTAGTGCCTACTTTTCTATGACGTGTCTAAGGAATTCAAACTAATCGTGTCCATCTTGTATGTTGGGTGGATTTGTTTTTAAAGTATAGGTTTCCCCCACTATCCTAAAGCAGAGCATTCCAGTGAAACCTTTCGTAAGCAGAAAATGGTGAAGTAATTATCATTAATTCATGTGGGAAGACATTTCTGAGTATTCCCAGATTCAAAAGATAACCTGCCAAATTATTCCAAATAACACCAAAACCTAAAATAACAGACATATAGTAAACGCAGAGATGATGTAATTGCCTGGCCTGTGCAAAGTACAAATAATAATTGTACTAGGGATGGGCTGCATCACATATTTTCAGTTTTGATTCAATTGCGATATGCAACTGCAGATACGATACAGATACCTGTACAAGTGCTCTTTTTACTTTAATATTTTAATATAATATATATTTTTACTTTGAACTAGTAAATAAAAATGGAAAAAATGTATGCCAAAAAATCTGTAATAAGGCTATTAGAAACATTCATAACATACTGTTCCACCTTGTTTGTGCATCTTGTTTTAAACATTTTTATAGCATTTGGAGTTCAATTTGAATATCTTTGAGGAAGGTATAAGCAAAGGGGCGAATGCTTAAAATGCCCCACAGTTTGTTGTTTTTTCCCCTAAAGCGGGGGATACCCTTATATAATTTGTCAGTAACTGTAGAACTTCCATTTCCCACTCCGATGAACGTCATACTCCTTTACCGGCCAAGCAAGACGTAAAACAGTGTGCAGCCCTTTTTTTTGCGCTAATGTTCTTTTGTAAATAACTGCATTGAATCTAACACTCTAAACCAAAAAGTTGCTACTCTGAGAAGATGTACAACTTTCGGATGCAGTCTGAATATTTTAAAATGTTGGATAACCAGATCTAATCTATATAAACAGATTTTCAAATGAGTTTTTTTAATGTTAAAGGAGGTCAAAACAACCCTAGCAGTTTTAGTGTTAAGTATACCTATATGCTACTTTTGTTAGATGATAAACATGAAATTACTTGAGGTAGAAAGTCCTGATATTTTGGGTATTTGGTTTCTAATTAATATAACATTAATTGCGCTAATAATGGATGCATTGTGACACATTCATTGTATGACTTACTCCTCTGTATTTATGTTCAGGTCAGTGGTTTCCGTAGCTATGTGGACCTGTACCTGAAAAACAAGGTGGACGAACTGGGGTCCCCATTGACGGTGGTGCATGAGTTGGTGAACGAGCGCTGGGAGGTGTGCCTGACGATGAGTGAAAAGGGCTTCCAGCAAGTCAGCTTCGTTAACAGTATCGCTACAACCAAGGTACCCGCCCGAATGGACCGTGCCTTCACAATGCATTCTGAAATGGCCTGTCCATTGTGTACTCTTGAAAGAGACCTGGCCTTTTCACTTGGATAAGTGGTTATTGAAGTTGTTACTCGACATTTTTATATCTGACTGCTTCCTCTCTCAGGGTGGGCGACATGTTGACTATGTAGTGGACCAAGTTGTGACCAAGCTTATTGAAGTAGTGAAGAAAAAGAACAAGGCTGGTGTGGCTGTAAAGCCTTTCCAGGTACTATGTCCTGCGAGCCCCTGAAGAGCCCTTTGGTGAGTGAAACCAGCAGGTGATAATGCTGTTTTGTGCTCGTTTCCCAGGTGAAAAACCACATTTGGCTGTTTGTCAACTGCCTGATTGAAAATCCCACCTTTGACTCCCAGACCAAAGAGAACATGACTCTGCAGCAGAAGACCTTTGGTTCTACCTGCTCGCTCAGTGAAAAGTTCGTCAAGAGTGTGAGTTCCCACTGCCCAGAGGTCCTGTTTGCCTGCATGTGACTACACTGTTCCTTGTTGCCTGTGCCATTGCTGTAATGGGGCTCTAACAGACCCTTCCCTCCCATTGTCTTCCAGGCTACCAACTGTGGGATTGTGGAGAGCATCATGAATTGGGTCAAGTTCAAGGCCCAAACACAGTTAAACAAGAAATGCTCAGCTGTCAAACACAGTAAGATAAAGGGTGTACCCAAGCTGGATGATGCCAACGATGCAGGTATGGAATTTAAGAGAGCCAGTATTATACATAACGCATGTTGGTATCAATGGCCTGATAGCAGTGCTCGCCAGTATATTGGTTAGATGATAAAATTAGTCAATATCAGACCTCCACTAATTCATCGGTATTGCCGGAAGACCTGTTGGTAAAGTGCCAATATTTCTATACATTTATGAGAAAAGAGCTCTCCCTGAAGGAAAGCCTGAAGTACCAGCTTCCGCAATATAAAGGGGTGGGTGGGAAAAATATTGATTTTATTAATAGTTGTGATACTGGTTTTGACGATTCCTGATTCACAAAGTCCTGAGGTCGGTTTTGTTCATATACTGCTTTCCGTGTGGCCTCTTTTTTTTTTTTTGCTGAATTTTACTTAAGGGGCGGGTTATGATTAGGCTCACCGATCGCTAACAGCACTTGGATCAAGTCTTTGACTGCTGTAAAGTTAAACTTTATATTTGATACTCAGTTTTCCTGCTGTAATATCTTTCAATCTGCTGCCAGCGTGCCTTTCCAGCTTTTGCAGTAACCACTGTGTTCATCATTGTTGTATATTTGAATCTTTCAGATTTTTCCATAATCCTTACACTTCACACACATCCACACTCGCGTAATTAGCTGATCATTGTAGACGGCACTCTTATGTACATGCGCTTGAAGAAATTTTGTAGTTTCAGTAAGAACCTGGCTCAACAAAAAAGATTAAAATTGACCTTTAATGTTTGACCTTAACCTTCATGATTAGAAGGACTTCTCAAAAAAAGACGTTTCGAGTTGATTGAAACTAAATCAAATCGGCCACTTAAATCAGATTGAATTGTGAGGTCAGAGTTGGTTTCAGCCCTAGTTATGGCTCCATTTAGGGGTGGGCCTTGACAATGCTTTTATAGTTATACAGTAAAGACCAAGCAAAATCTGTTTTGCTGTGACTTTTATTTAAACTGGTTGGTCACATGGGCAGCCAGCATGAGATATGGGTTTTGTCAACAACAGATCCGTCTAAACCTGTAAGCTCTGCCTTTCCTACGCCAAATGACAGAAAATGGGGAAGACCATATATTACACCTAATACCTAATTAACCCAAAATGGCCACACAGAGTGAAAACCAAAAGGTACCCGTGCACATGCAAAGTCATACTTAACACAAAAACAACTTTTATATTAACATACTTCATTTGTAAGGTGTGTTCAAGTTAAATGGATGATAATCTGAGAGTTAAACATTTTATATTATAAAGACTTCAATAATAATAATGGCTAAATAAATAAAGCGTTTTATTTTTACTGATATACAACTGATATTGTTCCTTTTGGAGTTTTTAAAAATTGTATGGCATCATTTTATCTTTACCTTTCTTCAGGTGGTAAAAACTCAAGCGGCTGCACCTTGATCCTCACGGAGGGAGACTCAGCCAAAACACTGGCTGTGTCTGGGCTGAGTGTAGTGGGCCGTGATCGCTATGGAGTGTTTCCTCTGCGTGGTAAAATGCTCAATGTGCGGGAGGCTTCACACAAGCAGGTTAGTTCTGCACTTATGAGAGGAAAGAAAATACTTCAAAAGCTATATAGATATTTTTCTGTTAATTGCCAGATTTGTGTACTGCTGTACATTTAAGTCATAATTACCATTTGATTTTTGAGAGTATAAGCAGTCCTTCTCTCCATCTAATTAATGAGAGATATTGGTCGTTATGCAGGCTTCTCAGGACTGGAACATAAAAATGCCAGAAGTACTGACTTAAATTTTGAAACCCGTAAGAATCATGTGTCAGCATTTATATGCTAATTCATTTTTCAGTATATACACTAACCATTTTTTGTTCTTATGAAGCACTTTCTATAAATTTCACTGCTCAGAGCAGGATTTCTTAAATCTGACTGACAGTCTAAGACTAGCATCAGCTGAGTTGCTGAGGAATAGTGTGTTTTTTAAGGTGTAGACCACTTGTTTTAGCCCTTCATTTAAGGACTTTATTAATGTGTTCAGTGCTAATTTATAATTAATTTTTCTCTGTTGTTAGGGATGTATTGCTTAAGTGAAAAACACTCAATGCTTTTAACTTTATTTTAGTTACTGACATTCCTTAACTTGCTTGTTCCATTTAAGGCAAAAAAATGGAAAAATGCACTTACACATACATTCTCCTTGCCTCTGTAGATCATGGAGAATGCTGAGATCAACAATATCATCAAGATCTTGGGTCTTCAATACAGGAAGAACTACAGTGACCCAGAATCCCTTAAAACCCTGCGTTACGGCAGGCTTATGATCATGACAGATCAGGTCAGCTATGTGATGTTTTATATCTGCATTTATGAAATTAATGCTAAAAGCACCTTCTGGGTTATTTTATTTTTCTGAACCTTCTTGCCGCATTCTCCTTGTTGGACAGGATCAGGATGGCTCTCATATCAAAGGACTTCTCATTAACTTCATTCATCATAATTGGCCCTCCCTGCTGCGTCACAACTTCTTGGAGGAGTTCATTACACCCATTATCAAGGTAATTTTCCAAAATGCGTGAATCCACGAAGCAGTTCACTAAACATGTATTTAGCCTTTGTGCAACTGCTGAAATGGGTATATAGGCGGTTGCATTTTAATGCAAATAGGTAATCTTGTGTTAAGATCCTTGTGACTGATCAGTGTAGAGTTGAGGAATTTGCAATACTAGAATCATGAAGTAGTACATTTATAAATCATGCGTAATATGGACCATCGTTAAACGAAATCATCTAAAATATCGTTTCAGGTGTCTAATAAGAAGGAGGAGTTGTCCTTTTACAGTATACCGGAGTTCACAGAGTGGAAAGAAAACCATCCCAACTTCAAGTCCTGGAAAATCAAGTACTACAAAGGTTTGTCATAAAACCCTGTGTGGTAGTACAGCTGGCCGTGTAAGCATCCGCTTTTAATAATTTCTTTATTGCTCACATGGAGGGGTGAATTGTGATGTGTTCAGTGGGATAAGTATATAGTTTTGGCAGTAGCTCACTTACTCATTAGTACCATTTAGTGCCTCCACAGTTGTACTTCCCTGGACTCAAAACCTTTGTTTCCTCATGTAGGTCTGGGTACCAGCACTTCAAAGGAAGCGAAGGAGTACTTCTCTGACATGGAGAGACATCGCATTCCTTTTAAATATTCTGGGCCCGCTGATGATGAGGCAATCACCCTGGTGAGCACTAAAATATCTAGTATCTGTTTTACTGTGTTAACATAGGGCTGTGGTTCTAAATATCACTGCTTGTTTTTGAAAATGAAATTAATTTAACGGACAAAAGTAGTTTAGCTCATTTAGCCAGCTTGAAATTTTGCTAGATGAAGTAATTTATGTCAAGTACCCTGCTCAGGAATACTTCAGAAAGAGCCAGTCAAGGGCTAGAGTCTGCAACCGTTGAGTCCATCTCCTGAGAGAACCCACTACTGATCATTTCTTGTGCTTCAGCTGCATATTAAGCATGCGATTCATGTAGGTCATGAGCTTTACTGGTTTTTTTTTTGTGTGTTTCTGATTAGGCCTTTAGTAAGAAGATGATTGAGCAGCGCAAAGAGTGGCTGACCAATTTTATGGTCGACCGGCGTCAGAGACGGGAACACAACCTACCTGAGGTGAGAAATCAGCCATTGCAAGCCTGAACTTCAGTGGTACTCTTGGGTGACCTTTTTTTTTTCTTTTCATCAAACTTTCTCTTTTTTTCCTCCCTCTGTAGGACTATCTGTATGGTCAGGCCACTAAGTTCCTCTCATATAATGACTTTGTCAACAAAGAACTTGTGTTGTTCTCAAACTCCGACAATGAGAGATCTATCCCATGTCTGGTCGATGGTAAGTTGTATTTTCAAGCTTCTTTGGCTACATTTTATATTTTTATAGCTCAAAACAATGCAGTGAATGTTTCAGAGGTTTTTTGCCAAATTACATGGTTGCCACAAAGTATTGCTTTAAGTACAACAAGAAGTGTTAAGTTGATAAACGTACAAATAATGTACTGTCTCCAAAAAGAAAATTCAGTATTATTAAAAATTGAATTTCTTGCCTGAAATGGCTGTATTCCATACAACCAGACGGCATAATAATTAATCACATTAAAACTTCTCTGTGTATCTATGCTGACTCAGTTCTTGTGTACCAGGTCTGAAGCCCGGCCAAAGAAAGGTGCTCTTCTGCTGCTTCAAGAGGAATGACAAGCGAGAGGTGAAGGTGGCCCAGCTTGCTGGTTCTGTGGCAGAAATGTCTGCCTACCATCATGGAGAGGTGAGTGGACCGGAGACGGACCCTACTGTCACACGCCAGAATCCATTTCTCATCAGCATTTTGGTTTCTCACTTCCTAAAGCCCTCGACACTGTGGTCTCAAATTTCCTTGCTTTGCTTTATTGGAACTTTATTCATGGATCTCAGTCCACTGTAAATATGGCAACTGGCTTTAATAATTGTAGTCATCGCTGCAACAATTGTAATCGGTTTATCTGTCTCTGCTCTTTCTGGCAGATGTCTCTCATGATGACCATTATTGGCCTGGCACAGAATTTTGTTGGCAGCAACAACCTCAATCTCCTGCAACCTCTGGGTCAGTTTGGCACCAGATTGCATGGTGGCAAGGATTCTGCCAGCCCTCGATACATCTTCACCATGCTCAGGTTAGTTTGGCGCAAACCTTTAGTTGCAATGTTTTTGGACGTTCTGCTTTCAAAGGCTTCCCATATGAATGTGAAAAATAACTGACACCCCCTGTCTTGGGATAACCTCAGTCCATTAGCCCGTCTGCTCTTCCCTGCTGTGGATGACAACCTGCTGAAGTACAACTATGATGACAATCTGCGTGTTGAGCCTGAGTGGTACATTCCCATTCTGCCCATGATATTGGTCAATGGTGCTGAGGGAATTGGCACAGGCTGGTCCAGCCGTATTCCCAACTATGATGTGCGTGAGATTGTCAGCAACATCCACCGCATGCTGAACGGAGAAGATCCTCTTCCCATGGTAAGTTCTCACACATGTTGCCTGTGGGTTTTTTAAAATAACCCTAAAATAAGCTTGTCCTCCTCCACTCATGCGGAAAGGCGACCCATTCAGTGCATGCTATTTCATTTCAATTCTCTGTGGTGTCTTGGTCTTGCTTGCTTTGTAATCTCAGCTCTGTGTGCTAGAGATTAAGTTGCTTAAATTAGTATTGAAATTCTCATATCCGCAAAATCTAAAGCTTTGGAACACAATGAAGGTTCCTGTTCATGGCAACTTGTTTGTTCATGCAGTGTTTCCCTTACCATTTTATTAGGGGGGCAACCCCCCCTCCCCCCAACCGCACCTCCTGCCACCGCCACCCCCTTTAAGGTC
>JAODKF010000103.1:29389074-29404645 GCA_026779585.1 Mormyrus proboscirostris
TTTCATTAGGACTGACATCAGTCTGACTGGGTTGGGAAACACTGAACTGGATATATCACTATTCGAGGTTATTCTACGTTTAGCAGTATGTGAACAGTACTTCTTTGGCTCAATGCTGGATGCAACTGGCAATAGTCAGTTAAACTCATTTTAACTGAATGGCTGGTTTGACTGAGTCGAGTTAATTTATGGTAAGTAGGTATGTTTCTGTAAGAATAAAATGTAAATATTGAGTACATACCTGAAAGCTAATGATTTTTACATTTTTCATCCTGTACAATATCTGATATATACATATTTTTGCTTTCTTCTTATAGGCCATAAATGTTTTTCTTCACCCATAAATACATGAATTTCCTGTCCAGCATATGAACACTCCTGCTTTCATTACTCTGGTACAACCTGGAATTGCATCAGATTAGTGGCTGAAGGACGGTGAAGTTATAATACATTAAGTAAACATCCTTCAAGACAGCAACAGATTTCAGGCCGGTGTCCAGAAATAATGAACTCGCATGTATTTCTGGTAACTGGAACAGATTTTTTAGGCTGTAAATGGAAATGTTAACGTTTCAAATCATTTAGTCTAAGTGGACTCTGATCGTTGGAAATCTAACAGCCAGCTGGCGTCGCACAGAGAAATCTTGTTTCAAAGTTCTTGCCATGGCCGAGTGGACCTTTCTTAATGTGCTCTTCGACTCCCTGCAGGCCCAGTCCCCATTCCTGGGACGCTTTTGGGTGCTGCTCATGTTGGTGCTTCGCATGTTGATACTGGGCACCGTAGCCAGCGATATGTTTGCGGACGAGCAGGCCGAGTTCACCTGCAACACCCTGCAGCCGGGTTGCAAACAGGTGTGCTACGACGAGGCATTCCCAATCTCCATGTTCCGCTTCTGGGTCTTCCAGATCGTGCTCATCTCCACGCCGTCGCTGATCTTTCTTATGTATGCTACTCACTACAAAAACAAGAAGACGGGCACGGAGAAGCAGGACGGTACCACCGGCTTTAAGGAGGACGCCCACCTGCAGCATCTCTATATTGTCAACGTAGCCTTCCGCCTTTTCGCTGAAGTGGCCTTGTTGTTCTGTCAGTGGTGCTGGTATGGCTTTGAGGTAGAGGCCAAGTTTCCCTGCAGTCGCTTTCCATGCCCTTACACCGTGGACTGTTACACCTCCAGACCGAAGGAGAAGACGCTCTTCCTCCGTTTTTACTTCGCTGTTGGCATCTTATCAACTGCGTCAAACTTTGCCGAGTTGCTGCTTATGTCTTATAAGTGGATACATGACTGCTGCAAGTCTCTACAGCCCAGTGGCAGCACAGGGAGTCTGCAGGACCCGGACAGTAAGGAGGATTCCAAACAAGAGACAATGAAGATGCTACTCTCCAAAAAGTCCCAGTGTGGCACCACACGCAAAGCGAAGCCGACGCACATCACAGGCCTGAAGTGCTCCCAGCGTAAGTCCCTCGGCGAACCACACACATCTCACGGGTGTGAGAGGAGCCTGAACGCTGCCTGGTGTCTGCCTTTGTAGCCCAGTCTGGGAGCTGCAGACGCTGCATGTAGCTGCTGCACCAAAGACAATGGCCACCGGTCACAATTCAACACTCATATTTTGGTCAGAAGCAGACATAAACCCTTGCCCATAAATCTGTAAGGTGGGGGGGGGGGGGGTGTAACTGATTACACCACCATCCAGAACCCATACTTCTTTTTAATCTGGCCCCCTTAGTAGTGCCATGTTGTTAAACAGAAATCTCCCGTCTGACTCTCCAGGCTGTAGCTATCAGCCGTCTTGTTTAGTGCAGCAGACAAGCCCGTGTCTTTTTCCTTCCTTTTAACACCATTGCTGCTATTTACCTCTCTCTCACTCCCCATCACTCTAGATGAACCTGGAACTGAATGAGGACACCAGCGCCCCCCCCCCAGCTGCCCAGGGACCCCTGCACTGCCTCCTCAGAGCCCTTCTGCAACTCACTCCACTCTCCTTCCCAGGCACTTTCTACATGCTCCTCCTCTCACCCTGGTCATATTTGATGCTTGTGTGCGTTTATGCTCCCAGCCTGGTAGAGAATGTAGAGAGATTTCATTGAATGGAAATCAATGGAAATCTCTTATTAATATAAATTACTATTACTGTCTGTTGGACTGTTGATTATATTTCTTGGTCGGTGAAGTGCAAAAATGAAGAAAAAACTCTGAGCTGGTTTTTAAAATTTCAGCAAAGTCTGCTGTATAAACGTCGCCGTGTCTTTGGTCAAGCGGGATTTCTTACTAGAGATATTGTCAAAGGAAAAGTTTAAGGTGCTAAACACATTAGCAATGCAAAATTTGCCAATATGAGTCATTCATCGTGCGAATAAAATACATGATATTATTCAGTCAAACTCACTGGATGTCTCCTTTACTGGTTATAAAACTGAATTCACATTTATTGCAGTGATTTAAAAACCTTATATTAAGAGAGTCCAAGCTCTGATTGGACCTATTAGCAGTACTGACACCATGATCATCAGCAGGAAGGTGGTCTGAAGATGGATGGATGCATATTACGGCAATAAAAGATCTCAGATTAAATAAGGAAGGCATGCATTACATGCTGGCACAGTGGTTAGCAGAGCTTCCTCACACCTCAGAGACCAGCGTTCCAGTCTCTGCATGTGTGGAGTTTGCATGTGTGGAGTTTGCATGTTCTCCCTGTGTCGTCGTGAGGTTTGCACTGGGTCCTGCAGTTTCTCCATACAGTGTAAAAACATACTAAGGTGAATTGGAGTTATCAAATTGTCCATAGATGTAAGTGGTGTGGCACCTGAATTTGTTTATTTGACATATTTATTTTGATCTTTGTCCAAATATGTTTGTTATGCAGGCACATATACTTTTGTTGGTTTGTAAACTGTTTCTAAATGTGTTTGCAGTTTTAATAATAAACTATTTAAAAATAAATTCCAATTTTTTCTGCTGTACCGTAATTGCACTAAACCGTGAACTGAAAATCGAGGTTTGTACTAAACCCCTGTGTTTTATGTACTGTTACACTCCTAGTAGGCAGAAGGTTGTTGTTCCTAAATGACTGTTTGCCTAAATCGGTTTTCATCAGGAAAACTGTGAAATTGGTTATTTGGAATGCATCGGAGGCCTCTTTGACTAACACATCAAAATTGTTGAACTGTAAATTTATGGAACTTGGATTTGAGTAAAACAAGTTTGTTTCCCTTGACAGTTGTATGGAGAGAAAGATAATTAAAACCAACTGAGTTCACCGTGGGAAAATGGGAATGAGGAGCGATTTCCAGAAACCCCAGATATCACTCTGTTTCCTGGGATCACGGAACTGCGTCATATGATCCAGCTGAGGAGACAGGAATCAGCAAATCTGGAAACTCCAGCTCCACAAACAAGCATTTGTCCTTTTTATTCTCGATCACGTAGTGGAGTCTGTGGTCTGTTTCTTTGCTTATACTAAACATTTATTTTAGCTCCTTTAGCTTACATAATTTTTTCATTTATTATTATTATTAGTATTATTATCATTGAGGTTTTAATTTCTGAGAAGTTCCAGGAGGTTAAGCTCACCCAGGCAGATCTGAGGATGCTGAACGTGTCACCCAGACAGATCTGAGGATGCTGAACGTGCTCTTCAGCTCCCTGTAGGTCAGAGCTCCATCTCAGGGCTGTTTCTGGGTGTTGCTCCGGAGCAGTGTGGTCAGCAGGATATTTGAGGGTGAGAAGTTTACCTGTTACACCAGCCAGCCAGCCAGGTGGCACTGAAGTATGTCAAGATGTGGTGTTCCTCTTCTCACCGTGCCGCCTTTGGGTTTGCCAAATCATACTCATCCTCACGCCATCGCTGCTGTCCTTCATCTACATGGCACACCAGAAAAAGGATACCGCTGCACACGGCAATGATGAGCATGACCACTGCCTGCACTGGATTTACATCGCCAGCGTGGTCTTCCAGATCATAATTGAAGCGGCTTTCGTGACTGGACAGTGGTGGCTGTACGACTTCAAAGTCGAAGCAACATCCACATGCCGACACGGACCCTGTCACAGTTATGTCAGTTGCTTTATCGCCGGGTCCATGGAGAAAACAACTTTCCTTTGCTTTTTCTTCGCTGTTGGCATCCTGTCAGTCATCTCCAGCCTTGCTGAATTACTGCATGTGATCCGATACGTCCCACAAGGCATCTGGGTTCACTGATGGTACCCAGAACCTGCACAGTCATGCTGAAGAGGAAGCTTCCAAACAACAGGCAATTAAATGTTTGGCCTCCAAAAAAAGTGAGAGTAACAGAACACATAAAGTGAGAGTATCAGCACACGTAAAGTGAGTGTAGCTGCACACATAAAGTGAGAGTAACAGCACACACAAAGTGAGTGTAGCAGCACACATAAAGTGAGTGTAGCTGCACACATAAAGTGAGAGTAACAGCACACATAAAGTGAATGTAACGGTACACATACGGTGAGAGTAACAGCACACATAAAGTGAGTGTAGCAGCACACATAAAGTGAATGTAACGGTACACATACGGTGAGAGTAACAGCACACATAAAGTGAGTGTAGCAGCACACATAAAGTGAGCTGCATGTGCAGCAGAAGCTCCAGCACAAGCTTTCACATCTCCTGATGCAGGAATCTCAGGAAATCACTGATGGTGGAAGGAAAACAAGGACTTGTGCAAACAGGTCAGCATTTTTGATGGGGAATATTGAATTTGTCAGCTCTAAATATCTTGTAAAGGTTTGTTTCCTCACTTTAGTAACTGTCAGAAAATATAGGACCAAATTCACTGAGTTACATTGAGTTATTTTCTCTTTATATATTTCATTACAACTGTACTCAACATATTGCCTAGTGAAGTAAATCAGATACAGAGATGTTACTACATTGTAGTATGCTTGCACATTAATCTAGATTGTATTTTGACATTATGTTAAGTAATATAATATCCTTAATAACTATATACTTGTACTAAAAAAATGGCATATTGTGTAAGAATTTTTTTTCAAAATAAATTTTATAAATGTGCTTCTTTGTGATGTTTTTTTTAAACAAATATCAAATTTTAGTCAGAAACTTGCATCTAGAACACGCTAACTAATAAAGTGTATGTGATTGGGTAATTGGCACTATATGTTGAAGTCATGTGGATCAATCATGTGAACCAATGACTCCTCAATATTGGTTTATCATCAGAAGTAGATATAACCAATTCGCAGTTTTTTTACAGTCACCATCTCTGTCCTTTGTACATGTCCTTTGTAAATATTATAGTCAGATACAATGAAATGCCAAAATAAACACCAAGAAAATGTCTCATAATAGGGATTAGAGACCCATAAGTTTCCTGAAGAACTTAAATATACCTTGGCATAAATCCTACAAGTGTCCGGCAGGCTAACTGATGTCTAAGTTGCCTGGAGTGAGTGACTGTGTATGAGTATCTTATCCAGGATGTACCCCTGCTTTGTGCTCTTTACTGCCTGTAATAGGCAACAGGCCCCATGACCCTGGGGGAGGATAAGGGTAATTCAACATCCAATGACCCAGAAGGTCCCTGGTCACCCTCTCAGATTCCCCTGAAAAAAAATCACAGAAGCTCCTATACCAAACTGACAGAGAAATCCCAAATATCAGATCTGTATCTCTAATACTTTTGAAACTACAGCACTTTGAAATTTTAATTCATTTTATATATCTTGCCAAATGTGCCTTTCATGTCCTCCTTTGACCATGTGAGCAGATAACCATCATTTCCATTCCATTCCAACCATATATTCCTATATATCTGAAGATTATCTAAACAAAATGGTGCAGTTGCTGAGCTTCCTTCTAATGTTATGACTTTTTAAAGAATGAGCCGTCATGCTCTTGTCGCCCCACAAACTCAACTGAAACACAAATATTACATAGTTCAGTTTCAGAACTGCCACATTGCCTATTTTCAATGAAAAAACACACTATGTAGCAGGTGCCCTGAAAACTAACATAACATGTTGTCATTTCCTTTCCCAGCATTCGTCTTTTTAAACAGTTCTTTAATATAAGTTGACTTGCATATCTAAAAATCAAGACCTGCTCAGCTATGCAGATAAATTCATAGTGGCCTCTTAAGTACAGGAGTACTCTTTTTTTTAAATCTGGAACTTGCGTATTACAAGCAATACAATAGTATATGCATAAAAATTGTAGTTTTAAATTATATAAAAATATGCAGTACATGTGAAAAATAATCATATTAATAAAAAATGAACAAGTCTTACTAATGTTGCAAATGTTGACAGAGGGAAAATATAATCTGGATAACATGCATCAGGGGTGGATTTTAAAAATGAATGTAACATTGCATTATGCAAATAGGAAATTCCTTCACCACACTGGGAGAAAGTGCAAGGGTTTTGGTCTCGTTTATGAACTACATTTTTAGAATGAATTATGGAGGAGATGTTGCAAGCAGAGCAGTGATACATCAAAACGCTTGAATAAATCCATTCAATTCAGTAATATTTCCATATTCTACAATGTGAGGATTTCTTTTTTTAAATGAGTGAGATGTGTTGTGTGGCTGATGTTCGTTTTAAGTCGGGATTAGTGTGATCGAGAATAAGATCAAAGATGCTGTGCACGTCGGCCCTGTGGTCCCACGTGGGCTGGGTCTCATGTCGGCCCTGCGGTCGGAAGTGTGCCGGGGCTCATGTCAGCCCTGTGGCCCTAGGGTCCCACGTGGGCTGGGGTTCATGTGGGCCCTGCGGCACTAGGGTTGCACGTGGGCTGGGCCGTGCTCATGTTGGCCCTGCTGCCCTGGGGCTGCACGTGGGCTGGACCGCCTCTCAGCTTGGTACATACAAACCAATCGCAGATTTATTTATTTTATAAAATATTTAGGAAAATGCAAGCCAGAATTTGTTTTTAAGATTGAATTTTGACCTCTTACACCCAAACCCCCAGCTCTTGCAAAGAATTTTGTGGTTACACTACATCTTACAGCTGGAGACAGGCCCGTCTATGTCCATAAAGTCAGGGAAAACACTGACGGTTTCAGATAGTGTCAGTTCCTCATTTCCCAGATTACTGACTGTTCTCTATCATTTCAACTTTCGGGGCAGGAGTGAGACCTCAGCTGACTCCAAAATGAAAAAACAATCATCACTGCCAGATGAAAACTGTGCTTGTCCACTTGCTTCATTTTGACTTTCTACTATAGATGGATCTTACCCTTGCTAGCTAGCTAGCTAAATTCATTGTTGATTGTAAATATAGAACAAGATTAGTTTTTCATGCTCCTTAAACAGTGGCGTCTCTGGCACAATAAATTCTAAGATGCACAGTATTTGCTCAGTGAATCCTAATAGAAATGCACGTCATCAATTAAATCGCAAGCAAGTAATTAACAGGGGCAGGAGTAAGCAGACTTAGTGGAGACGGAGATACATTATCAGTAACAACATCTAATGCGTCGAATTACAGATACAAACTTATTAATCAGTAAATGATCACTGTTATAACACATCCAAAGATTGAAAAGTGTCTGGGGCATCTGCTATGGTAATTTCGTCAGAAGCCAAGATGCTTACGTCAGCCGTTTTGCAGCGCCTTTTTTCACTCCCATGACAAATCTCATGTAATATCGCGAGATCTCGTTACACCCCTATTTTAAATAATTTTGCATTAATGCAGAATAAACTCACTTGTGACGTTCACTGCATGAAAAAATGCACGACGATCTTTCATCTGGGATTTTTAATCTCTAATTCTTTTGCTCTACTGGCAAGCTGATAGTTTAAATAATTTGTCCACTTGAGTCATTTTATTGATATAATATATATTAATACTATGTATATTATTATAACGTTGACTAATATAACAGCTACCTATTGGTTGAAAAGACCTATGACAATGTATTGACGTACGTCAAATCGATTAGCGTTACATTTTATTGGCTGCTATTAGCCATCCTGATCGTGCCCCACAGCTCATTATTGGAAGCGCGTTGAACAGGAACGTAGAGTTTTCAGCTGCGTACTTGCTTAAACAAACGCTGACGGACCGGCTTAATGCGCATTAAAGGAATCCTGACTTTGATGTAATAAATATAGCAAGATATTTGGAACGCATGCTAGTGTTACCATTGTCATATGTAATAAATGTACAACAGTATTATTTGCGAAGAAAAATATATATTGCTGAAGTGAATTACTGATCAACAGCTCAATAGCGACATCTGGTGGGGCCTGGCCCTAATATACAAACGCCACTGTCTTGAAATAATGTAGTTTAGGAGATGCGTGTATTTCATTGGACAGCATCGAAATAGGATGAGTTTCTTTTTCACATTCTTTCCCCACTCTCACGTTCAGTAGTTTACAGGGCTTGGTGGTCTATATTACAGGGCTTGGTGGTTTATATTACACTGTATAGAAATGCCTTCAGCAGAACTTCACCATCCATAGCCGCCCAATGAGTTTAAATAGCGGTCAGAAACAGTGAGAAAAGTCAGGTATTGCATATCTGTGTCTGGTGCTATTCTCCAGGCTGGTGGTAAGGTTGTTCTCCTGGCATTCATTGTAAGCAATCTTTGCTGCCTATTTTGGGGCGTCATCCCAACTGACTGGAAAACGGGACTTGTACTTGAAAGATTTACCGATCTTGACTTTGCCAACGATGCTGTGAATTTCGTGGAGTCTCTGGCTCTGATCTGATCCCACATAACACCTGACTGCGACAGATGGATGGTCATTTCCAGAGGGTGGGCCTGGACCATATGTCTGCCTGGGGGGTCACTAGCTGGGATTCTGAGGAGTTTCATCACGTGGTGCAACGTGCTGCATGCTCCCCCCCGCCTGACCTGACCTGACCTGGCAAGGATTCCATCACCACCAATAATAGCATGGTTGATTATAAAAGACTGTAAAAACCATCCTACACTAATTATATTCATTGTAATCTTATGTTACCAATAAAGCATAAAAATTATATATTTTCTGAGCTGCTGTACCTGGTAGCCACTCAGTGAAGCACTAGCAGTAAACAATGATAAAGCCATATACAAAAACAGAAGAAACACATAAATATAAGAAATAACAAATTCACCAAGCTGCTGTACCAGGTAGCCGCTCAGGGCAGCACCAGCAGTAAACAAAAAGCTGCCAGTATCAACAAAAGTCAGTGAAAGACAGCTGCGTGAGGTTTTGGGAAATCGCTTTAAGCAGGTTTCTTGCTTTACCTACCCTGACAAAAGTATTCATTGTGGGATTAGTCATCACTTACATGCATCTGCAGCTTTTCTACAATGCTGAGTAAAACTTAAGGGAACAGGTCTGCATACAGAGATTTGTGTAACAACTATTCATAAGTAAAGATTTCAATTAATGTACGGTATAGTTTAGCTATTCGGTTTTCTGTCGAGTTACAAATCATCTGAGAATAAATGCCTTATTTCCCATTTGCACATGTGCATTGGACGTTTTCTCTCTACCTACCTCATCTTGGTCGCCATAGCTTGGCGGTCACAGCACATGGTCAGCAAACATACAGCACCGCTGCATGCGGCAGGGGGTTAAGGGCCTTGCTCAAGGGCCCACAAAAATGTGACTATTCTGCTCAAGGGCCCACAGACATGTGACTGTTCTGCCGAGGCTGGGGCTCAAACTGGAACCCTGACTGGAAATCTTCTGCTCCCAGGCACAAAGACAGCCCACTGCACCACTCACTCTTGTTCACTGAGCCATAAATTGTCATCATAATCAAATAATTGTTCTGGAACAAATCAAACAGGCTGAGAGACAAACTCTTTTAGGCTTTATTAGGATTTGAATCTGTGCTCAAACATCTTATATTGACAAGCGGTCCTAGAAAGTGAGAGCACAGCCACAGCGATTGAGTTTTTCATTTTGCGCTTCACTGGATCCTTATAGAATGCGTGTGAATCTTAACTGCATTTAATGTTTGGATTTTGTTTGTCTCAGGAAGTGCAAAATAACTGGAATATGCTCTAATCTATATGAGAATACAGACAGTAAAACTCTAGGTAATTTTAAAGCTCTTACTAAAGGTACAGACCCTGCTTAGCATGCAGTGAACATCCTCCGACTGTGTTCCACTGTCACTGCACTCACTTCACAACACAAAGTATCTCGGCTTTTTCAGGAACGGGCACCCAAGAGCTAGAGGGGATTACGTGTTTTTGGTAGTTTAGCGCCTCGGCCTGCCTTGGGGGAGGGGGGGGGGGGTTAAGCCTTGGGTTTGGTTGATATCCATATAAGCACCTCCTGAAAATGTTGAGTAAGCCACTGATCGTTTTCTCTTGGAAACCACTCCACTCTTACTGTCTGCTGTAAGAGTTTGATGCCATTTTCTGAAAATTGTTGTACATTTGTACTCTGAACTTTTATGAAGAGTAGAATGAGGCCAGAGTTTCGGGTCTAAGATGTCTACAGGTTTAAACACTGTTTCTCCGTAGTTAACGTAAATTAAAGGATGATTAGGATCAGTTGTTTGACCAAATTAAATCTGACTCGCTTCAGTCTGGGGTGGTACCAAGCTCACAGATGCTACTGGTACAAATCCTGGATGCTGGCTGATGTGGATCAGTTCAAAAAGTGTTACCTAGCTGATTCTATTCCTCAGGGTTAGAACTTTATTGTCTGAATGGAGTCTATCATGAATCTTCCTAACAGGGATCAATGCTTGAATTGTGCAGAAGGTCAAAAGGACCTCCAGGGATGTGCAGGGCTCTCCTGCCTGTGTTTGTGGAGCCTCATTCGCTGAGTCTGGCATGATAGTGGTCATGTGACAGTGCTTGGGTGCTTTGCTGTGTCAGAAGCTGGAGTTCTTTCCATCAATGAAAAATCTACTAGCTCTGGTTAAAAACTCGGAAACTTTACGGTCAGATCATCCAACCATGAACTAAAATCCACCTGGGCGATGCAGCTCTGCCACGATTTGTAACGTGCACATCAGAATGGGTGAAGAAGAAGAAAAGTAGATAGACTATAATGCAAGTTAATGAGACCTAAACTCAGTAGTTAATGATCGTAAACCTACAAACATCAGGGAGCTGATGTAGTCAAAATACATGCACTGCTGTGTGATGTCATCACAAAGTAAAAGGAAGCCTTTGGATGCTGCTGTTGCTGGTATCCGATCAGTAGCCAGTTATAGAGTATAAGAGGGTGGGGGCAGAACACTGGGTGCTGCAGGGACCATCCTTACTAAATAAGTGGTATCACTACGCTTCTCTTATTTACTATCTTATGTTCCATTAACTAATGTTAAGTTTTTCCTAATGAACAATCCTGATGAATATCCATAATATACAAGTACAGAGGTACCTCAGTTCTCGAATTTCTTAGAAGTCGAACCAACCAGTTTGAAAAAGAAAATACCTAGAGCTCGATCTGAATTTCAGAAGTCAATCCGTGAACGCCGACCTAAGATAACTTATATGCGCGGGGAAATGAGTCACGCGGCACGTCTCTCAGCGGAAACAAAGGATAACGCTTCAGTCTCAGCCTCGCATGCGCTGTGACAGCATCGTGCATGTTTACACTAGCTGAATACATATATTTAGACAGTAAAAATACATTTAGACAATGATACACAGTAACAGTAATTATTATATAATACAATGCATTTAAAAATAAAGATTTCTTATTTAATATTAATAATAAACATTAATACGTTTAATTATAATAATATTGTCGAGCCGAACGGGGACGGAACGGAGACAAAGGCGCAGACGTCAAGGTTATCGGGGAATACGGGGTTTAATTACAGGTAAGGCAGTCAAAACGCAGACGGACAATACAATGACCAGACTGTGGAAACAAATTGAAACGCGGAATAAGTACAGAGGACTAATGACAACAAGCAGAAACAGCTGATCACACGGGGATTCCACGCGGGGTTAACGAAGGGGCGTGGCACACGGAAGGATATAGGATCTGGGAAGAACAGATTGTTTCGATACATTTATTTTCTTACTTTACAAATGACTGTTTTGATAAATGTGCTTAGATGTGTTTAGTACAGCATATGCTCTTCTTGTTTTATCTAGTTCATTTTGTGTTTAAATGCTAAAAAAAAATCATTTAGGTGTATTTTTTTGGGGGCGGGAATCAATTAATTGGTTTTCCATTACTTCTTATTCGATCAGGACTTTTTAGGATTCGATCCGGAGATCTGAACGGATTAAGTTCGAGTTATGAGGTACCACTGTATACATAAATCAGTGAGTAGGTAGTAGGTTATACTTTCAGCTCCTGTGTGTGTGTGTTTGGGGGGGGGTGTAAAATAATGCGTGATTTTATAAGTGTACACGCCACTTCTGATGATGCGGTGCCTGAAACAGCATCTATCTGAAAACCTAATTAAATCAAATCTTACATATTCCATCTATTAATTTTTTCATTATTACATATCAGGGCCATGGTGACCCATAGTCTGTTCTGGGAAGAAAAAATGTAGGTTATATATATATATATATATTTGGAGGGACACAGCTGCCCCCCTCCCCCCATGTGATGCAAACACTACTTCCAGCTCCATGCACATAGGTAAAGGCAGATTCACACCAGGGGCCCCACAGCTGTGAGATAATGTCATACATCAGGATGCCATTTTACTTTGTAAGCAGTGATGTGTAAATAGCCAATCTTGAAATCCCAGTGCAAGACTTTCTCTGGGCAGGATGGAGAACGGGACTGTGCGATGGAAAGAAGAAACAAGCAGTCTATTTGGGTACAATGGGGAGAGCTGTTTAGGTTTCAGCACAAGGGAGAAACGCAGGAAAACAAAACAGGCATCATGACTGTGAGGATAGAGCTAAAATGGATTCTGACACTGGGGTTTGTACATATGATTTATGCAATATATGTACAGTATATTTATATCTTAGGTCTCACTTGCAATATAGCACATATATATTTTGTATATCCCTATATATACTACTATATCTAATTTCTTTCTATTTCTTTTTATATAGTTAAAATTGTTGTTACCCATATTGAAATAATACATTTCACTGCAGGTGATACTATGTATGATGATGCATGTGACAAATAAAATTTGAATTTGATTTGAATTTGAAGTATTGCGAAATTCTACCACTAGGGGGAAGCATTGCAGCAACATTCTGTCTCAAGGCAGTCATAATTATTATTTTAAGGTATAAAAAACAGACTAAAGAAGGACATCTCGACCTTTTCAACAAGGTTTCCACTGCTGCAACACCGAATAAGTCATGCAGCTCAAACTATATAATTCTATATATACAACATATTTACATCCAAGGTGAATGAAGGTTTCACAATGTTGGTCTTTTGCAAGTTGTAAAGTTGTAGGTTATGATGGCGGGCAAGTGTTTTATGTGTGAATGACCTTAAACTAAGTTCCATCCATTTCCCATAACTCCTTCCAGTGATCCTTTAGCTTAACCCAGGAAGTTCAGGGCACAAGGGGCACCCCAAATAGGGTGCCACGCATTCATTACTGGGAATACAGAGATGCAAAGCCACCTCACCCCGCTGGAGGAGCCTAGGACAACACACATACTTCACGGACACAGGGACAGGAGTCAGAGCCGGCATTCTGGTGACATGAGGACACAGTGGTACCCGCCGGGCCACTGTGCACCATCCCGCTCCACAATTAGTGAAATATGCTAAATATCAAAGAAACAAGAGGGGCCCTGGGCTCGGAGATCCGCAATGTAGATGCCGGAAGAGACACTGAAGGCACTTATACAGACATCTGTCACTGACCAATGATGTGCTCTTATTATAGCACATAATGCCTGCTTTATGGCAGCGTGCGACGCTGTAAATAGCAAAGGGACCTTCCACTTTCAGCAACAAATGACTGCTTCACATCTCAAATATGACTTTGTGCTTTTTCCAGACGCACATTAGCATGTTGAGAGGTCTCTGGGCTATTTGAGCTATCAGAAGACCTCTTGCTGCTTTCTATGATATAGTTGTCCACCGGAAAGCGGGTCAGTGATGCTAAGATTTGTTAAAAAATGTTGGGGGGGTCGGTTATGGATTAAATCAATTTCAATATGGGACACCATAGCAGTTCAATAAGAGACACATTTTATTTTTCATTATGGGACGATTCCATATAATAGAGGGACTGGAGGCAACTCTGGGTTTTAAAAACAAGGTGAACTGAGGACCCATTTTTAATAGCAGCCCCTGAGCTTCAGCCTGGGTGAGCCTGTGCATTAAAGCACCCCTGGCTGTTACTTTTCTTGGAGCAAATGATGCATTTTTAAAAAGTGTTTCCCCACATACAAGCTGTTTATTTACTTAGTCATAGGGGGCCATCTTGTTAGCATTAGCATCGATCTGCTACTAAACATATAACCTGGCATCACATCTTTACTTCAAGTTGCAGTTCCATTTAATGGCAAACAATAAATCCTTACCACTCAGACAGAGGGCTTTCTTCTTTGCTGTCAAAAAATATGCAGTTTGGCTGACTGGCATCTTCATATTGCTCATAGTGTTTGTGTATGTGTGCCCATCCTAGGTGTACTCTGGCTCTTGTGCTTCAACCCCCCCCGTGACCCTGACAAGGATGAGCTGTCGGAAGATGGATACATAGATGGACTTCATTAATCCCCGGTGACGCGTACTAGCAAGGCTTTGGAAATATACCAACATGATGATTGTGTCTGTCTGTCAATGCTAAGCAGCAGCGTCGGTCATATTTCAGTCATGTACACTGCACAGTCACCCGCGTGCAGTTTGGAGTTTGCCAGGCTCAGTGTGACACAAGGTCCAGGCGGACTTCAGGCGAAATCTCAGCCAAAACATAAGGAGTCATTCCTTAATTCTGGCCCATAATTATTATGTGTTTTTACATTCTTTCTATATTGGGGTATATGTATATTCAGCCTGACAGGAAAAACTAGAAGAGTGACACGTGGAAAGTCAGAAAGCACCTCACAGGCTGCTATTCTGCAATAAAAATCACACAAGCGCTTCATCGCGGCTGAGTGTGACATCAATCAAAGGGGCCTTGCAAACCGGTGCTTCAGCACTTCATTAATATAAAGTCCCCTTTATAATTCCCCCGATTCATGTTTTAAACCACTTAATGTCCATTCCCTCGCTAACACCTAATGAAGTCGATTTTTAACCTGTCCAAAAAAAATCCTACGAATGCAAGGTTTCAGATGTAAATATGTCAGTCTTTATCCCTTTATTTGATTATCCCCAAACACTTAGTTTTCTTAAATATCTTAAATATCAAGTGCAAAACGGAGCACACATAAGATGCTGAACTCAAAGTACTGAACACGATGCACAGATAAATTAAAGTATGAAATGATGTAATACCACATTAAACAGGGGTGCTGGCACCAGTAAGGTACTAGGGTTTAATATCCACCTTTATTTAAGACCAACAGGTACTAAACTAGGTGCCAGTCAGATCTGGAAGACAAGTCCAACCAACAAGATACGGCTTTGAACAGATTCTGAAGTCGCACCTGTGATGATGATATCATAAAAAGAGACTGAAAGAAAAAAAAATTATGTGTGTGTGTGTGCATGTATATATA
>JAODKF010000103.1:29431221-29447079 GCA_026779585.1 Mormyrus proboscirostris
ACCTCCGCTGCGCCTAGGCCGGCCTGTCTCCTCTGTCACCGCTGTTACACTCACCGACTGCTGTTCTTTCACCACACAATCATACATATAATCGCATAAATATCATTTTTGGAAGCTTCCCGTGGATCAGTTTCCCATTAAGAGTCGCAGTGTTTAGGCCCAGATTTTGTGCTGGCTTTGCTTGGACTCCTGCTTACTGCTGACCCACATCTCCTTCTGAACTCGTCCCGCATCCCTCTGTCTATCCTCAACCCCTCTATCCCAGCCTCCACCTAGACACACACACACACACACACACACACACACACACACAGGTTTGTAATTATATCTTTGTGGGGACTCTCCATTCGTTTCTATGGGGAAAACTCCAATCCCAACATGACCACTACCCAGCCCTAACCTTAACCATGAGTAATCGAACCAAATAGAAGAACATTTTTAGTTTTTTGATTGTAGTTACAGATTTTTATTTGATAAAACTGAGTTTCCCCTTGTGGGGACCAAAAAAATCATCAAACATCAAAGCAATAGGTTGGCCTCCACAATGTAATATATACATGACCCACACACACACACACACACACACACACACACACACATAGACAGAGGTTTCATCCCAGAGCAATGGGGGGGGGTGTAAAAAGTAATGTGATCCTAGAAATCAATCTGGCAGCCTCCCTTCGCAGACAGAGGTGCAAATTAAATGCACAAAGGGAAACTCCCCCAAACCCTTAACCCAGCCGCTCCCAGTGACGGATCCCACCCCTTTTTGGCGAAGATGGTGCTCGTCGGGGGGGCCGTGGGGCTAAGGGAGCTGAGGGCGCTCACAGGGCCCCCCCCCGTCTGCTGCCTGTCCCAGAGGGCCCCCTCTCTCTGCTCCCCTCCCTGGCCGATCAGCGCCGCACATGTTAACGGGCAGCTGCTTCCTTCTGTTTTTAGTCTCTCGCCTCTTTAGACAGATTTGGAAGGCAGTGCGGTTTTGTGGGCGAAGGTGTCCCATGTCTTTGGGGCCGCGGGACCCACACTGCCCTCCGAGCGCCTGGGCTCCGCTCCAAACTCCCACCCTCCCTCCCGGCTGCTTCTCTTTCTCCCCCCCGCACATGTTCCCTCTCTGTTATTATACGGTGTAATGGGTGTCGTTTCAAACGCTGCCTGGCAGGCTGACAGCCACATTGCACTCCAGCATCATTTGGCTGATTGAGGAAAAGGAAAAGAGAATGAGAGAGAGAGAGAGAGAGAGAGAGAGAGGGAGAGAGAGAGAGGGCCTGGGGGCTGGGGGGAAGACCAGTGGGAATGGGGTCACTTGAGTTTATTTCTAACTGGATATCAATCAGCCCGCCGTCTCCGCCTCCAATGCCACCAGGCCACAACATACGCCCCCTGCCCCCCCTTGCTGTCAGGACCACACTGCCTCCTTCTGTCTTTATCAGGGTTAACAATAACAGAACTATAAACAAATATTTATTCAACTGCTGTGGTGTATTTTACACAAGGGTGCGGTACTGCTTTAACTCAAATGCCTATTGCTCAACTAGAAAGTCGAATGTTTGGAGTTTGAAAACAGAGTTTTACAGCTGTTCCTCCAGTTAGTTTAGCTCACGCTGTACAGAACCACACCGTCAATGCACCTCATTAACAAAGAAGTGCTTGTGAATAAAGTGATAACTATTTTGTATTTGATGCATCTCTCAGACAATGGAAACACACATGGAAACAAAAGCAGAAATAATTAAAGGTTAGAAAACAAAGGCATGGTAGGAAGACAATAAAATAGCACGGCTGTGTGAAAATCCCCTAAAATATTCAGGGACACTAACTACCCGTACCCAGGAGCCCCAAATGCCAGCTCTGCCCTCTGAAGTGTAAGAAACAACATTTCCACATCTATTGTTATTTTCACCAAACCTGCCAAACTCTCACTCCAGCAAAGAACCACAAAGCGAAGCTTACAGGGACGAGCCAGACAAGAGATTTTCGGAGACCCCTACCGTCCTCCCCCCAGCCTTTGCTCCCACCGGCGGCGTTCTCCCGCCTCATGCGCCCCACAGCACGGAAGGGGTTAAATGTGTCTGAGGCTCACATCTGGGAATCATTTGAGACATTCCAGAGGGCTTACCACATATTTTCAGATGAACTAAACCCTGCGTAACAGCTCAACTCTCAGGGGCCTTAAAAGTGTGTTTCTCTTTTTACACCGAAGAAAATGGAAGTGCAGGAGAGCCTCTTTATCTTTACGAGAGGGAGAATTTTCTGTGTGCAAGCCGTCTTGTGCAGGAGCAATACCAGAATTCTTGGTGGAGAATTTTCCAGGGAGGTTCTGATTTCAGCTGGTTTGCAGTTCAGAATCCAGTCCACAGTCATGACGACATCTTTTTGTCTGCGTTGTACCCTTTTTTTTCCCAGTCAGTCAACACTGATGACGAAGAACAATTGATCTCCACAAGCATGCAGTCAGATCTTAAATCACTGTGTTCATAAACATTTGAATCGGTGTGCTTACCACACATACTCATCTGGTTAGATGATCTGAAAGCACCATGCTTTTGCGGCTGGTATCTGCTGTAGAACATAGATGATCGATGCTATATTTGGCTGTGATACTTTTAAGTGAGTGGTTAGTAATAGGCATGAGGTTGGTCTGTGGGCCTTTTTTTCATGACGAACCTTGCGATCCTGTCTCTAGGCAACATGATACGTCTGGCTGTCCTTCAACATTTAGAACAGGGCATAGGTCCTTGAGCTTACTGGGTGAAAGGTCTGAAGTGATGCTCATTCTGCCTGCTCATGACCGGTAATATTTGCACAGCAACAAAGGAAGACACCAAGAATATTTCTCCATGGATGTCATTTTCTAGCTACGGGCGCATGGTGTTTATCGGGGTGTGTAATGTTACGATGGAAATCGCTTTGGAATAGTGCCCTAGCAGTTAAAAGGACCCCAGAATTCTTAGGAGGCTGGGAGTGGGTTTGGGTCACTTTCCTTGGGTCCTCCAAGTGTCTTGTAAAATATAACAATGCAATGGCTAGAATTCCATCAGTTTGTGCCCAAAGTTCTGCATTCTGGCATTTGCTATTCAGTGCCTAAAGTGAAGCAATTGTGATCTACGGCCACATGTCTGCTGGCTCAACAAAAGCCTTTTAGTTTATGGTGAGTATTCCTGGATCAGGATACCACCAACGCAAGTGAGGTGTCCTTGCAAAGGGACTCATCTTAACGTGATAAGGAAGATGTGTGTAATGAGGGGATGATCTTCTGCGCAATATGGGAGTGACTCATCCGCCGGCTCAAATGATACAGACTCGCAAAGTAGCACGTAAGTACGTGAAAACAAGGTCAGCGTTGTAGGCTTAATAACATCCAGAGCTGGTCAGACTTAATTGCGAGCCTGACGTTATCAGATCAGGCTGCAGACTGAAGCAGTAATGCACAACTGCCTGAATATTGATGCTGTTAACTGATCGAGTTCTCATCTGAGCGCCCGGAGGGAGCGGCTGTACATGCAGAGTCATGGGAGTATCACGCATCACACAATGACATGTGACACCGGGACCCAGCTTTTACTCAGACAGGAAGTGCATCAAGAAATTACGAGATTCTTTCTTGAGTGTCAACACGCCTGGCCATCCAGAATGCAGCTGCAGGGGGACTGCAGGGATCGCCCGGAGCAGCTGAGGAAGCTCACGCGAGCTGTTTCCAGTTAAACTCATGTTACAAGCAGATGTGTGCACACTTAGAGTCACTTTGAGTGGCTCCCACGGCCTGAAAAGTACAACAGGGTTTCCTACTTTTGAAACCTTCTTATCTAAAGCTGTCCATTTCCACGCAAAAAGACTTTTCAGATTTTCTCCATGCCCTGCTGTCTGAGCCAGAATTACACACAGGCTAACGTGGGCTGTGGGCCAGGACCCCAACAATGACTTTTGTCCACCCCACCCCCCCCCCCTTCAAAGGGGGAGCGCTTCAGAGCTCCCCCTTTCACATATCACCCCCCTCCTCTTTTCTTGAGTGTGAAGTGACACAGCTCGGACATCCTGCACTTCCTACGCATGACGGCAGGGCTGGGGGTGCTGAGGACTGGAAGCCCGGGAAAGAGGCGGCTTCTGTGGCGAAGCTCTGTTTCCAGTTAAATCGAGACGATTAACGTGCCGCAGCCATCAGGAAGGGAGCCGGCCGAGGGCCGGGGCAGTCTCTGCTGGCATCTTGCTGTGCTGCACTGGTGTTTTGGGTAGGTGGGACCCTGTATTTGACATGTAACCTGCAGAGGAGAAACACATAACCTCATCAGTTATGTCCTTCGCTGGGTAGGGAAGCTGTGGAAACCCCAGCCTATTTTATGCAGCGAATGCTACCCCCTCTGAACAGTAACCTCTAAAATCAATAGGCAGCTTCTCTGGCAACGTAATAGACTGGCAAATCCAAGATGGACTGCTGCATGAGATCCAAGTGAAATTTAAAGGCAGGAAGATTTTAAGCTATTAAATTATTTATATAGTGTTGTGCCTTGGTCATCAGTACCTCATCAGTATCTCATCAGCACCTTATCGGTTTAGTGTAATGGCATGAACATGAGAAGATAATTATTACCACGATGTCAAAGAATAAACTCTTATTCAATATCAGTATTTATTTACTGATTCAAACATTCACATTAACCTTACTGGCATACCATACTGTAATTGTTAGCATCAGATCTTAGATAGCAGATTACATTTTTTTTTTAATTTTATTTTGAAATATTTTCAGGAGAAAACATATTATTCAAGGGAAAGGTTATATTCAAGCGAATTAGCTGTCCACAAATTGCATTGTCTATAAAATCACCCCCCTACATAGCTTTAAGTTTGTAACAAACATAGCATCAATGATTTATTGTAGCACAGACAATTTATGCTTTTGAAAGCAAAATCACCCCTTAAGGGGATGAATTTGGCTGCCTTTCTGCGATTAAATATACACACACTTTTCATATGCATATGTTCTGACCAAGGGTACATGCACACTGTTTTCACAGCGTGATGCATTTTTTCTTGCTCAAGAGCACATACATGAATACCATTAGGGATCTTTAATGGGTCAAAAAATACTCAATTTTGTATGCATTTTTATAGTTTAGTCCGAAAATAAGATTTATTTTAGATTGGCTTAAAATACATATGAATACTCCTTGAATAATTATCTTTACCATAAACAGCATACATATTATCTATAATACTGTGCCATATACATAATGCTTTGATGTGAAACGTGAGGAAATCACGTCCTCAACATGTATTAATATATCACACGTTACAGTCGACAAATATCTACAATGAGTATGTCAATTGCCTGAGATAGAAGCCATAACCTGCCGTCAAGCCTCGAACAGGGACAGACGAAGTGTTGCAAGCGTGGAGCCAAAGGGGCGGATTGTTTGCTGCGATTGGCCCGATGGAAAGGAAAATGGGTGGAACCTGAGAAGAGTGGGCGGGGCATGCGCTCCGGAGTGTCGGGTTTCACACGCGCAGCACGTGACCGCGATGGCCGCCGTCGCCGCTGCTGCTCACGGGCACCGCGGCAACTTCGCCGTCCCCTGAAGAAACCCTGCTCCGCGCCTCTCACCGCTAGTACCCAGAGGAAAGGCACATTTCTCTCAAACCCCCGGCCTCAATCGGGGAAAAGAACAACTTCCAAGAGGAGTCCACCATTATCACCGCCGGCAGAACTCCCAGCAGCCGACGGAGCGGTAGGAGGAGTCAACAGGTCTCAGGTATTTACACTTTGGACGACGGTGCCGCCGGTGCCCCCGGTAACCTCGCTTACGCGGACGGACTAACAAGCCCGTTTACTGTACCGGTGGGCATCCGTTTAAAACTGGTATAAACGAAAATCTGATCGGGCCGATGCGTTTTGGGGGGTGAGGATGGCTGGGGTAGGTCCGGCAGTTCGCATTCAGACTGCCGACCGGCCGGCCGGGTATGAAGCCTGTTAGCCGTGGCTATGCAAAACCTTTCATTCTTTTCAACGTTTTTTTGTGTCCCGAGAAAGAGAAATGAAAGAACTGCAACAGTAAAAAGATAACAAACTGACCCCATGGCTTGTTAGCTTGCGGAGTTTCCGTGTGTGTTCGCGTTTTGACTTTATTCGTTGAATATTACAACAGCCGTTTCCTCGATATCCTGCAGGTTCATGATTTTACATCCAGGTTTATATTGCAGTTCACCGCTAATGTACTGTCTTTTTGTAGACAGTTATAGCGCTTCCACATTATAATCCCCTTTATCTAACGCGGGCGCAAAGGTAATTAAGGTAATGGCATCATTTAGGATTAATGCATTATTTCATATGTGAGTTTAATTATTAAACAGACACTGTACCGAATGACTTATGGTTACAATGTACGGATGACAGTGTACGGTTAAATGTATATTTTTTTCCCCCACTGCCACATTGACGTAAAGACGACTATAGCCGACATTTTATGTGCAGTTTCTCGCTACTGCGTTAAATATTCAGTGAAAGTTAAGCCGAATACCTCTGGCATATTCTGAGTACATGTTTTGAAATGAACACACGCTAGTTTTCGGTTTCTTGAGCCGCGAGCCTGATAGCCGTGTAGTTCTGCTTGTCAGTCGAGCTGGCTGTGCTGTGATCTGCTTTTCATGGAGATGAAGGTGTGCTAGCTCGGGCCGCCACGTATTAGATGTCCGTTTTGATGACAGCCTGCCGTTGTGCAGTTCAGCGGGGCACATGTTTATCTGTTGTCAGGATCCCAAACTGGCAACACGTACGATTTCCTGAAACTGAACCGATCGTCACTCGCGTGCGGGCTAAAAAAAACTGTCAGCTCAGTTTCTTGACTTATGAATTCTTGAACCTGTGTAATTTTATTGCTCCAAACTGATACGCCTGTAACTTTATACGTTCGCTAACCTGTTACAGTAACCCCTGGACTGAGTCTTGAAATTGTCCATACAATAAAGATGTAAATCTCTCTAGTTCCTCTGTCACAAACCATAGTGTCCTTTAACGTTGTTGCATAGTAACTGTGCTTATTTGCAGTCAGCTGACGGTTGTGTTTCCTTGCAGTGGGCAACAACATGTGTATTGACGTATCCAATACCTATCAACAACTGAAGACTGTGTTGAATCTTTGATCTTAATGCTGTCTTGTATTGAAAAGCAATGGTATTCAGAGGATTGCATCATGAGTCTAGTCACTGAATAACGAATTGCGTGTCTGTGTATTCCCATCTTACTGTGAATTGCATGCACCTGCTATAGAATTGCCATCACTTGCCGGTCCATACAGTAAAATGCATATGGCCTGCATGGATTTATAATTTCTGTGAGCAATCCACTGCTACTTATGCACATACTGTCCTTGCGGTCTGGGAATGCAGACGACCCTCCCTAATTTCCCTTTATTGGTGGTGGCACCTGTCCAGTACTTTTTTACTGCTGGGGGCCACAGGGAAACTGCAGAAGAAAGATGGACAGTGAAATGGTGAGCTGTCATTGTGCTGGCCTTCGTGAGTAGGACTGTACTGTGTTTAGTTACTGTTGGTTTATGAGTGTGCAGCCTTCTGTAGGGAAACTATTAAATTCATGTGCTTTTTTTAAACCGGGAAATGCCAGCAGCTTAAGTACATTGTGGTCCATGGTTTGTTTTGTTTTTTGAATAATAAGTACATGGTTGGTTTCTCTTTGGGGTTTTGAGAAGTTTTTCACCTGTGCTCTGGCGTGTGTGATATAGCGTAGATTTGGTTTTGGAGGCAAAGCAGAAAATGTCTTCTTTTTTTCCCCTCCCCTCTCTCTTTTGAAGAGGATATTCGACCTTCAGCCATGTGTGTCTTTGGAAATTTGGTTTCCTCCTTGTGTGAGAAGTGCCAGTTAGAGGCTGCGAGCTCGGCAGTTTCACATGACGGTAAATGTGTCAGCGCAGTGCAGGTGGCAGCTCGGTTTAGTCTTTTCAGGCTCCTTCCACTCATGATGTGTAACGGATTGCACTTTTCCCCTCTGAGATAAGAAATATGACGCGTGTCTTTTTTTTTTTGTCTCAAACGCAATTGAGACTCAGTCTCCCAGCAACTTCCTGTATCTTTAGGCGGGGTCTGACATTTTGATTTTACAGCCAATGGAACAAAAGATGTAGCCGTATGCAGTGAACTGGAGTGTTTGTGGATAGTATGTGTGGCTTCCTCACTGTGAGTTTGCAGACGTGTCTGGAAGGCTTGATACATCTGCAGACCCTTTTGAATCAAGGCGTTGGCTTATGATGAGACCCTGGAATTTAGGACCACGGCTGGATGTAAAATCCACAGACTCCTGCAGAAGATTCAAGAGATGTATTTGCCATTTGAACACGTACTGATAGTACGGGTACATAGGAATTTTTGTGGAAAGCTCTTAGACTCAGCAGTAAGGAAGAGAAATAAGTGAAGGCCAGGATAGGTAATAAGGTACAAGATAAGTACTAACGACATTGTAGAATACAATAAAAATAAAAAAATATATGAAAATAAAGTTTAAAAAAATGACACAATAAAACACAGATTTTCATTTAAAAGAAATTGTGAATTCTGTAGAAGGTCATTCACAAGACTGCACATCAGCTCACCAATTCACAGATTTGTTCAGTTTGAGGTACTTTGTTCCTTTTCAGGTCACCGATGATTAAGACTAGCTCTCTCGCATGTTTTCTCAGCACCGCCCAGATTCTCGCACCGTTATGAGGCTTGTTGCCTGTCACAGCTTTTTTGACACTGGCTCGGGTTAAGTGAACTTAAGTGCAGATTAGTGTGACTGATGGGAGGGATGACTTAGCCGGAGAGGCGGGTTTCGAGAAGGCTCCGGCCCCTTTGGCTCCTACGCCGCTGTCGGCTTGTGAGAGCGCCCCGATCAGCAGCTCCTTCGCGGACCTGACGGATGAGGCGGCTCCTTCATGGTGGCAGGTCCCCCCTGAGATGCTGCAGTGAGCACTCACAGAACCATGAACTCTTCAACCTCTGTGACTCTGTCAGACACACTTGCTGTGTGGTTTTCAAGTGAGAAGCAAAGAATCATGAAAAAAAAACCACAGTTTGAAAACCGGGGCTTCAGTTCTCAGCAAAGTAATGATGATGATAAAAAAGGTGGTTGGCATGGATGTTGGCATCATATAAACCAAGTCAGTGTTCGTCTCAAGTTTGGTGCATGGGCAGCCGGTGCATTCAATGGAAGCAAAAGGTCCTGCCGTTTTCAAAACAGTCAAATTATTGAATGTGTGGAATTCCTTTAGGGTGTGTATATACACAGTAAAAAGTATTAAAGTGTGTATTTGTTTTCAATTACCATCATTCCAAGCCGTCAAAGACTTTCTGTCATATTGTAAGTCGCGTTCGTATCAGATATCTGAAAAAGTCATCTGTTGTCTAACAAATCTGGTGACAGCTGTATTGCAGTGACCCTTAAACCACTCGCAGTTCCTATGCAAACTGCACTGCTTACATGTAAATACGCCCGTCCTTTGCCTGCTGTTGTGAATGAAACGAAGCTGTGAGATGGTGTGTGTGTGTGTATGTGTGTGTGTGTGTGTGGTTGATGCCTGGAAGAAAATCACAGACAGCCTTGCTGGAAGGCACAGTTATTTCCATGGGCCCGGATCCCAGGCGATGTGGAGATTACGGTGAGCCCCGAGCTGCAGGGCTGATGCTGAGGATGTGCTGGGGGCTTTTTAGCGACTGTCAGTGCCGTAGCTTTACTGGTCTCAGCCTGGCTCTGTCTGTCTGTGCTCGTCATGTCTAGCTGCTCGCGTCTCCTCCTCCTCTGGAAATGGTTGTGCGGCGCTGGTTCATATTTAGTCTCCCGGCCTATTTTTCTGAGGGTGTTTTTTCTGTGGGAGCGACTGCCTCTGGGTCTGTCTGGACATCAGAGAGGTACAGAGGTCGCCGCATGGCGCCCACACGCTCACATTACTGCTGCCCCTCTCAAAGTGAGAAATGGCTTGAAATCAGTCGTTTTGGCTGTTTTATCCCAATGAGTCCTTGCCAGAATGTGGTTAAACATCATAATTACTTTTTTTTTTAATTTTTTTTTTTAAAAACACTCATTATTAATTCAGGTTGTACCAGCACACTGCTGTTTTGGCCAAGCAGCGTAAGCAAGGACCGGTACCTAATCACAATTATGGGCTCATTTTTGGTTTAACTGGTATGATGGTAGAGGACAAACTGAATGGGAGTTGTCCCATTTGTTCGATGCGTCCCAGTCAGAACTGTGCCTGTTCAAAATGTGGACTTTGAAGAGTACGGCAGTCATGAGTTTGCTGCGTAAAGGGTGTTCCCAGTACTTTTTGTTGGCCTCCGTGTGGTTTATCCCCCACCTCAAGATGGAGGAAATGCAATATTTTCCGTAATGTTAAAGCCATCCTTTGCTGCACATGTACCACTTGCTTTTGAGAATTGGCCATTTTGAAAGCATGAAGTAATGTAAACTGGCAAGATCTATAAAATGATCGACACAGTTGGCTTTAATTTCCACCGCTGGCCATTGAAAGGAACGGTGTGTCACGCAGTCGTCGTCCTGCCTTTGCTGCCGCTGGAAGTGGAGGAAAGAGCAGGCTTTCATGTCAGGATTGCCAGTCACGGCCCATCTGGGGAAAATGTGCGTTTTGACCGCTTGCCGCAACATGTGGGTTGGTCTGTCAACCACCGTTGGAACATCACAGTGCTGTGCTTTCTTGGGAAAACCAGTTATGTTGAATCACCAAGGAACCGAAGGCAAAATTGTCTACAAACAAATGAAGGGACAGGCGGTCAGATGGATACATTATTGGGCATAACATGACAGAATACAAAATGCCAAAAGGGCTGGTCAGAGTGGATTTATTGTTTTGAAACGTTTAGGCAAGGTGAGAATGTTTTAGATGTCTGTGAGGATCTTAATATCCACTAGTGGTAACCTCTCGTGGAATGTGCTGTTTTGCGATATGTTCCGCGTCTCCTGGTCCTTTCCCATGATTGACTGTGCGTTGTTATACCGCAGCCTCCTGCATTAGAGGGCGGGAAGATTTCCCTTTGAACGCTGATGCCTTTGAATGTAGGTTGTTTTCCTCTACACTGAGGCAGATCAGACTTAGCAGATCGTCCATAATAAAGGTGAGGCTTGAATTCCCATGGGAGACGGTGGTAATGTTCTTCAGATAATTGTGCATTGGATTAAATTTACTCTTGGAATGTTTTGCGCTCGGGCCAAGAGGGAGAGAAGAAAGATAGACATTCATTAGCAGTGCTTTGTTCTGTGTGTTTGCCTTCCCAGCACACGTATTAAGTAAAGCTGTCTACAAGAACTTGTTGTTTGCACTTGCTGTAATTAGGCCTGTTTTGTCCCCCTCATTTTTACTGCATTATATTACTCACAGCAGAAGCGATGTGGCCAATGCCCGACTCAATGTAACTGACAAAATCACGAATTAGCACTCTTTTACATTATGACTTACTTAGAGCCCGGCCGTGTCAGGTAATCTGGCTTCCCGCTTGTTGGCGTCCCTCTCCGGCTCTAGCCTTGCAGCGGCATAGCTCCTCTCCACTGTAATTATGCCTGATAACACTTTAATAAAGGGGCTTATTGTCGTTTGTAAATTCCACCCTGGTAATAAGACAGTGGCCTCGGAGTGCCCCAGCTTGAAAACATCCATGCGTTGCCGTCCGCCGCCTCCTGGGCAGTAAAGCACTTCAGTGGCGGTAACAGCAGCAGTGGCCAGTCCTCTGAAAGGCGGCGAGCCGCTCTCGTATTATTTGCCCGGCATGTGAAGTGAGCCTTAATGGTGGCTGGCCTGACCTGCCTCCTTGAAAACGGGCAGATAAATAATGACTGTGTGTATATTTGTTTCCGCGGGGTGGTGATCGGCGGTGAGATGGGCCCACATTGCTGTACGGCCCTAATGAATGGCCTCCATTCCGTTTTCGCTCATTTTCTCTGGACAGTTACCATTAAGTTTGACAGATGATATGTTCTTCCTTTGAAACAGTGATCTTAAGCACATTGTCACTGAAAATCTGATTCACACCCTTCCCTTCCTATTCTCTCTCTCTTCTCCCCCCACCCTGAGACTGTTAATATTTCTCTTTGAATGGAATGGTGAGACTGCTGGGGTGTGTGTGTGTGTGGGTGTGTGGGTGTGTGTGGGGGCGGGGGGGGGGGTTAACCATCTCCTCCCCTTCCTCAGCGCCCTAGTTCTGACTGGTGTAGCTGGGAGCTCTTCTGACCCCATCGGCATGGGTGGAGCTGGCCGCCAAAAGCACATTAGATCAGTGGACGCTCCTCCTGGAAAATGGCAGGATAATGGCCCAGAACTAAGGGAGGGGGTGCGTAATGCATTCTTGGCTGCAGAGCCCAACATCATCATCATCATCATCATCATCATTACTTGCTCTCCCTAGCCACGTCCCCTTTATGAGCCTCTGATGCTGCGGCCGGATGATACGGTGTCCTGGCCGCACAGAGCTGCGTGGCCGAACCCCGTCCTTACTGATATTGGGCCGCGTGGTGCTGGCGCTCTGGGTGGCACCGTGGGAGAGCAGGGTGCCGCAGCTCCTGTCCTTCTGCGGAGCTGCCGTGTGGCAGGAAGTGTCCTTTTAACATTGTCCTTAGACGCTGCCGTGTCATTCTGTGCTCAGGTCTCATCAAGCCAGCTGGTCCGGGGGGGGGGGGGACAGTTCTACTGGGGTGTTACTGCACCCCCACCCCTGAACTGCTGTAAACCGGAGATTGGCCCAGTCTCCTTTAGAAGCATGTCGCCTTGTGAGTGGTTACTGAGAACCGATATGTGTAAAGAAAGCAGTCCATTCAGTAGACTGTGCCCTGAGGCTACGTTAATTGCCAGTGGGGGGGTGATTTGTATGTAATCACTCAGTGTGGTCGTTAACCTCGTCCCCATTAAATTACATCCGTTCTCTTGTATCCATCAGAAGCCCCGCGCCTCGTCTCGCTTGCCGCCTGGCTTAGCCTAGCTTAGCCTCTGTGCCAGCCAGCGGCATCCGGCTAGTATCGATTCCTGACAGGGATCCTATTGATAGATACTGGCGGTGGCCACTCTCCGGAATAGCGCGGCTAAATGAGGCAGAGCGGAGGCAGATGTGCCGCTGTGAATTAAGGGGGCAGCCTTTTCCGTTTGGTGACGCCACCACTGCTGCTCGGGGGGGGGGGCTTCGCGCAAGCTGCCATCATTATTTACGGCCATGGTGCTTGCTGCCTGCAGTTAAATTGACCCGCAGCCCACTGACTGGGGGGAGGGTTAGGCAATGGTTCCACTTTAGGAATCTCATTTTCTTCTAAATGAGTATATAAACCCGTTAGTATGTCACTTGGTTTCCTCGTGCAAATGCCAACTGTGCCTGGGTAGCATCACCTTCAGTAGACTTGCCGGCCATCTCCTGGCACCTCCCGTCTCGTCCTGCCTTGCTTTTGTCCTGGTGGCGCACGTTGACCAGACGTTATCTTGTTGCCGTGAGCCATACGTCGCGGTCGGCCCACGGCCTCTGCTTGCCCTCAGGTCACGGTGCTGTACCGAAAAACAGCAACGCGAAAGAGCGGCCCCCTTTTCAGTGGAAAGCAGGTTGATGGTAACCAAAGCGCAGCTATGACAGTGATGTGCCACTTTCCGCTATGCATTGTTATCTCAGAGGTGCTCAGGGGAGTGATGTAGCTAAAGCCACAAGCGGCGCCTCGCGTGTCTAAATGCTACTGAGGCACCACCCAGATCTGGCCGGTTAGTCTGTCCTGGAGGTGCTCGCCGCCCGTTGGGGAGAAAACATCATGCTCACCGAGACCTCTTGCTTACGGCAATGCTTTCACTCCCTCGTTAAATGCTTTTTCTGCCACCTTATTGGCTCAAACCAATGGTCCAGAAAAGCGTGACGTGGGCGGCAGGCCGGTTGCAGGGTCGGCGATTGGCCTGCTGTGTTTCTGTCGGGGAGATGCGAAGGGGGCATTGCGTCCCAACGGGAAGCTTAGGAAGATTCTGCGTTTGCTCTGTGCTTCAGTGCTGGGCAGGTGGCTTGGGAGAGCAGTATGGATAGATGGGCATTGCAGCCCTGCCAGGGGTAATGTGTAGAGTACTAATGCATGTCTGTATTGTTATAAGTGCTTAATAAATCCTTTGGTTAGTTCAGAACGTAAAACAGTTTTTTTTAACCAGCTCATGCATACTGTCCTTGGTCCCCACAGACCCACTGCTGTTGTTCTTATGCTCTTACTGTTGTCTTGAAATACCTTGAGTCTTTTGAAACTTTTTTATGAAAAGGTTGTAGCTGAACAGGAAAATATGCTTGGTTTAAAAGCTGAGTTGTGCTATTGTGCGGGAAGCGTAAACGCCTTTGAAATGAGAATTGAAGAGTTGAGCTCATGATTTGGAGTTTGATGGACAAAATATTGCTGGTAATTATCCTCTTTTCTTTCTTTTGGAATCCCTTAAATAACTGGATCACTACTTTTGTGTATTACAAAATCCTCGTCAGGTTCTGCAGACCCTGTTGTCCTAACTGTAGCGAGACCATTTCGCATCCCGGCCCAAAATAAAGGACATGAATTTGTAGAAAATCCATCTTGGGCAGCCTGCATTGTTCCGTGTGAATTCACCCTGTATATATTTATCCCTGCAGTAGGAAGTGCAGATGAGCAGGAACCTTGTTGTTCGCTGGTGTGCTGTGGAGCTGCGGGTGAAAATGGGAATGTCTGGAACACAGGAATTGGCTAAGGAAGGTTTCATGTGGTGGTGGAGGTGAGGAACTTCTGCCGAGGCAAAAGAGCATGCTGTATCTTGTAGTCTGGGGCCCACAGTTTCCTAGCCAGTTTATTCTGACCGCATAGTCCCCACCCCAGTGCAGGGTTGTCAAGTAATGAGCAGCGGAGCCCTGGGAATTAAATTCTTAATGAGAAAAGTGCAGTTCTGGGAATTTTGCACTGCCCCTTAGTGGTAGGGAGGAGAGAGACTGCATCCGAGCTGCTGAACTCATGGGCTGAGTCAGTCACCTCCGTTTGGCAGCTGCCTCTCTCGTGCCACAGAAAGAAGAAGCGATGGTAGATGTCTGAAAAGCCTTCCTCCTGGGTTCTGTGCCAAATAACTATCTGAGCTTGAGGAAGAACAAAAGATGAATTTAAAAAGGCAACCAGCTTGCAACATGTGATGGAGGGCCCAGAAAATGATCAGGAGTATTTGTGTAAGCACCGTATATTCTTAGTCTATCCTGACCACTCATGCTGTATAGCAAACGAGCGTATGTCCCATGGGAGTGTATGCCACGGTCCTTCACAGGCGGTAATGGGACACGGCCGGGGCTGATGACTAATGCTATAGCTGACACGCTACGCAGTGAGCTTAGGGTGGCGTTTTACAGGACTTGAACCACCAACCTTCAGATTTTTACTCTGCCTCCTTAACCTCTGTGCTGCCCGTTGCTGTCATGCACCCTGTTTTCCCCTGAGGCAAATGTATCTCCTGCCAGTTTCAGCCACCGTCTAAGTAACCCTTGAACAAATAGCTTTAATAAAGCAGTTGTGTTATCCAGAGACAGCTCAAACTTAAATGAGAGGGAATTATACCCAGAAAGCTGGAACTTGGCTGATGGGGAGTGCGTTTGAAAAGTGGAGGCCCACTGGCACACGGCAACTCCATGAGGCCCCCCAACTGGATTTTCTCGCCTCAGTGCTGCTCTTATTCCTCTTTCACAGTCAAATAAAACCACTGTGTCTCTCCGCCTATGTTTGTCTTTCCTTTTTCGTTGGCAGCTTTGAAAGAAGTTTAATGTAAATGGTTAACAGAGCTTTACAGAAGAGTCTGATGTGTCTCTTTGCTTTTCCCCACTGTCTGGACAGTGTTTGGATGCAGAATGCTGAGGCAC
>JAODKF010000103.1:29450359-29461006 GCA_026779585.1 Mormyrus proboscirostris
GTGGCGGAGCATGGTGCTCACCGGGGGAAGAGTCGTCTAGCAACACAGTGGGGGGAGGTATGCGTGTTTGGGTAGCTGTATGACAGGTGGCTGAGAGGGGCTAATAGATTAATGAGTCTCGTGATATATGGTCCCAAAATAAAAGGCCCTCAGAGACTGGCTCTGTCACCCTAAATCATTTCCAACCAGGCTAGTAAAACTGAAACAATTATGCGGATTAGCATAACAATCGGCAGACGGGGGGGGGGGGAGGATTACACCGGCCCATTAGGGCGTCCCTTTGTTACTTGCTGCATCTTCCGTAGATTTGGGGCTTTGCGGGGGTTGCTTGGGGGGGGGAGCTTTGCCAACACCCAGGTCTCACGACCATAAAGGTGCCCCCACTACTGTTCTCTTTGTCTCCGTGTGCTGCACTCGCCGCTCCCATTCATGGCAGTGCCGTCACGGTGACTGCACGCATGTTCTCCGTGTGCCAAATGCGCGAAAGGCAGCCTCAACTTAACGGCTGACTCGCAATCACACGGCGGGCCGCAAAACCACCCCACCTCCAGGACCAGGCTGACGGACGCCGCGTGAGCCATGCTTTCTCTCAGGAAAGCCTTCTAATGGCAAATGCCAGTGAAATTCAATTTTTATGAACCTAGAAGTAACATTTAAGAGAACCATTCTAGTGATAAAGGCTCCTTCAGTCAGGCTGGTTTCTTAGAAATGTATCGTGTCCTGAAATGATGTGTTGTATGTTGCCACTTTCTGCAAGTAGATGTTGAACATCTAGGAAAAAGTGAGCAGTTTGTTTATTAATATGCATGACTGTTTCTTGTGCTCATTCCAGCCCCATTGTGGGTTATCTTCAGTGGGGCTCTAAATTGGAGAGACGCACGGCTCAGGGTCTGCCGTGTTCTCACATGCCCTTAACATCTAAAACGCTGACATTCCTCCGCAGACGGATGTGTGACATTTGTAGCTGCCCACTTCCTCCTCCTCCACTTTTGTCATGACCGTGACTCCCAGGGTGCCTTAAGGCAGAAGGGCGCGGCACAGGAAGTGGCTCTGCTTGAGGGCTGACGGCTCGGCGGTGAGCGCCGAGACACCTGTGCGTGTGACGGCTCCCGCTGCACATTTCTTGCAGCCTTCCGGCTTAGGGGAGGCGGAGCCTGTTGGCCATGCCCCTTTTGTTCAAGGTTGTTTTTTGATGATATAGGGTGAGTCAGATATCCAAGATTCTTGCAATCACTTCCTGAACAGCTCTTCCTGCACACTCTTCTTTTATCTGGTGGGGGAGATGATCTGTCCCCCGCCGTCTCATGGCTGCAGGGGCCGTTGTGGGGCTGGGCATCTCAGGAGGAGCCCGGCTGCTTTGGCACAATCTGCGTTTATAAAACAGGCACTTTTAAAGGCAGTCATGGGGGCCTTCATGGCAGGGCTGTCGGTCCCAGCTCCCCCCTGCGGGGAGATGTCAGTCTCATCGCTCCCGCACCAGTCCAACCGCATTTGTTTAACTTTTAATGTCTTGCTGAGATCCCACAGCATTCTGGGTGGTGAGCAAGAACCGCATCCATAGCTCCCGGACGGCATGTTGCCTCCACGTCGATGCGCTTGCGTACAAGTGGCCTGCGTGGCCCTGGGCAGCCTAGGTCACCGGCATCGTGGCCTCTGCCTGTCAGTGCTGTCGTCTGTCGGTGGTTGTTTTTAGACTGCAGAAGGGCCGGGGCCCGTGCTGGTGGCGGGGGCCCTGTCGGAGCCCCCGGAGAAGCGTGGTGGAAAAGAGGCAGCTTTGCCAGTATCTCTGTCACAGTGCATCCTCATCCCTGTCTTTTTTTATAACACAGAGGGAGCTGTTGCCATGCCGCTCCGGGCAGTGCTTCCAGAACGTTCTTTCTGGTATATAGCACGGTGAAAGCGGGTGCACTGACTGAAGGTGTCTCTCGGCTGCGTGTGCCATTACTACGAGACTGCTGGAGTTGACCCACTGGCCAGCTAGTTAATCGGCTGTTGGATGGGTAGTGCGGTATCACCGCAGCGAGGACATGCTGCTTCTGTGTCGAGGTCTGTGCCGGATCAGCGCCGGATCAGCGCGCGTCCGTCACCAATGTCAAGAAAGTTCAGTTCTGAAGCGGTTCTGAAGTGGCCATCATGTGACTTATGGGAGGCCAAGTCTCAGACACCCATAGGCTGGAAAATGGGCCATGTCAATGAGTCCATGTCAGGCAGAGTGACGGTTGGGCATGTCGAGGCGTTGAAAGCTGAGCTGGCGCCCCCCCTTTGCTGCCACCGCCGCTGTCATGCTCTGACGTGACAATGGTGGTGGGGGGGGGGAGATAAGCAATCTTGTGGAAGCCCCAGTGAGCTGAGGACACCAAGGCAAAAGAGGGCACCCCAGCATTAGGCTATGCCCGTAGTGGGCGTGTGCTGACTACAGAAGAGCCGTAATCGATGCAGTGCCGCTGAAACTGAGGGTTTTTTGTCAGTGTTTGTCATTCCGTGTGTGTGTGTGTGTGTGTGTGTGTGTCTGTGTGTGTGTGCTGGTGCCCATGCATGCGTGCGTGGTATGAGGGTATATTGGTAATAAGCACTACCTGGGTAGTGTTTGCTGTGCCAGAAGCAGTGCTGGAAACAGCTGTGGTTTCCGTGACAGCGCTGTATGTGTGTGTGTGTGTGTGTGTGTGTGTGTGTGTGTGTGTGTCAGAGAGCCAGGGAGTTCTGGTTTTCATGAGCCATCATTTGTACAGTGGCGTCCCCCCTTCCCCCCCTCTCTTTTTTTCCCTTCTCATCTCTCTCTCTCTCTCTCTCTCTCTCTCTGGCAGAGGAGGAAGGGGAAGTGGGCCTCCCTGAACCAGCCCCTGACTCTTCTGTGTGTGTCTGTCTGTTGGTCCGTATGTGTGCATGTCTTCATGTCATCCACTTAACCATTTTCTTTAAACTACCAATTAAAACAAATGGGGGAATGAATAAAAGAAGACATAAGGAAAAACCCACACACAGGCCCGGCATCTCGTTATGCTTAACGCCTAATTAGGCACAACTGACTGACATCAGAAAATGGCAAACCCATTAGCACCCCCTCCCCCCAGTCGAAACGCGTTCGCTCGCAGCTTTCAGCATCGGCCAGGCAGGTTCGTCTGCAGTAACTGTGAAGGCTGCAGAATTGCAGCTGATTGCGAGCGCAGCCGTTGTTGGCGTTGCGATGGAGCGGCGGAGGCTGCCATGCGATTGTGCTCTACTTGGCCGGCCGTAGGGGCGCTTGGAGCGTCTCCGTCCCGTAAACCGAACAGCTCTGCAGTTTGCCGTCCTCTCCTGTGCGCTCTGGCCCCCTCACCTATTAAATGTCATAAATAGATTCCTCTCTTCTCTCTGTCAGAAATCAGATGGTTTTCCCAGCTTTTCAGAAATGCCCCCTGATGCTGGATCACTGCTGTAGTCTCTGGGAGGAGGCTAAGAAATTAGTGGTAAAATGTGGAATAGCACAGAGATCAGTCTGCCCACCAGCATTTCTGTAGGTGTGCAGGTGAACAAACATTTTTTTTTAAACCCCCTTGACGTTAAGATGTTTGTTTTTTTTTTTTCTCTCTCTCTCTAATTTTTTTTTCTCAATTGAAATGTCGGCGTGCTTGGCGAAATGTGCCAAGACGTCAAACTGCCGGGATAAAACTGGCCTTGGAAACCAGCTCGGTGTGGCAGCTTCTGGCAGTCTGCAGCCTGTGGTCACTGAGGCTGTAATCAAGTAGTGAAACCTGCTCGCAGTGCCAGGCCGTGGGTTTAGAGCCGGCCGCTGGCTCCAGCCGCGGTCACTTTGCGTGTCTTTTTGAGCGCACTTCAGACACCGGTGTTAGCATGCAGGAAGTGGTCCTGTCCGGCACGGGTTCTCCTTTTCCGGTTCTCCTCTTCCGGTCCTCCAGTGGTCTGACACTGCTCAGCATAGGCGTTTTGCCCCAGCCCTGTACTCTGTGTACCAGGCAGCAGATCCTGGGATGCACCTTCTGCTGGGTTTCCTACAGTAGAAAGTCTGAATTTCTCTCTACGCCTCTGACCTTGATCTAGCCCCCCCCCCCCCTCCCCATAGTCCCCTGAGATAGGGGAGGGTCTAAGCATGGCCGCTTGTCTCTGGGCTGTCTGGGGGTCAGTGATGTGCCGAGGCAGGATGTCTGCCCCCCACCACTCTTGCTCCCTGCCATCCGCACGTTCGCGTGCAGGAAGCAGAGTGCTGCGATGGAGGTGCCCATCAAAAGGTCATCGCTGAGAGCCACCGCCTCCTTACCGTTTTTGGGTGGGGTGGTTGCAGCTGGTGCCGCGTCGCCTTTGGTCGCTCTGCCGCTCCTCTTCCTCCTCCGTCCTCTGGGATTCATGCTCCTGGATGGAGGCTGCCTGCAGGCGGACCCTCCCTCCCTGCAGATGCATGTCAGTATTGCCAGTTTCCTGCTCCCAGGGCCTGCTGAGCGAGCCGGCTGCAGTTGCATTTCATTGTCGCATGAGTGTGTCGGAGCCCCAGACTGCGGTGATGCCATGAGTGCTGTCTGTTTGACTGTAACATGAAAGGTTTTTTTGGAGAAAAAAAGTTCTTATGAATCAAAGGTACCTTTAATTCAGGCTTTGTGTATCGTTTTATGGGGTGGGGCTGCTTTTGGAAGAAGAGGTTGGCAGGTGTGCAGTACCTCTTTGGAGTTCGGGGGACACCCATCTGCCTGCTGCATCACGGGGTTGCCTGCAGTGAGGCTCACAAACGTTCTCCGAGGTGGCGTCTGCAGCAGCGCAGGCCCAGTGACGTCGAGGGACGGGGTCGCATGAATGTGTCACGGATGGCAGATCCCGGCTCGAGAGAGGAGATGGCGGGCTATCTGAAATGCTGCCAGGTGACGGGGGGGGCCTGAGCAAACTTCTCTGCTGGCCTGCGTGTGATGAGTGCGGTGGCTGCTGGGAAACACCCCCTTTTCAGGGAAGTGCTTCCTTCGCCTGTGATGAGGATGAAGGCCTGGCTGGGCAAACTGCACCGGCTCAGATCTGACCAAGCCCATTGCCAGAAGGCCCCCCTTAATTTCGCTTTGCAGAAGTGAGCAGTCGGCAGTTCCTCCGCAGAGCACCGGGACGCCCTCTGACGGGATTTTGGCACTGCTAAATGCAAACAGCCTCCCCCACCCCGACGGCAAGCAGGCTGAGCCGGATTGGTGGCTGCTCAGCACCGTTAAAGGGCCGGTACTGTCCTAAACGGGCCCCGTCCCTGCACCTCTTCACGGTAATGTGCTGTTTGGCCCAGCCACCTGAGGGCGCTGCTCTCAGGTTTGGTGTCTCTGATCCAGCATATTGGGTTTGGGGCCGTGGGGGTGGGGTTGGTGCGTAGAGCTGAGCCGCCAATGGCAGGCCATCATCAGGCGCCGGGCCCTGCTGTCCGTACGCAGCCAGCAAGCCTAACAGGCGTGAAGAGGAGTCCCACGGCTGCAGAGCCCAGCGCAGTGGGGCTCGTGCCAGCGGGCTCTTGGCGGACGCCATGCTTCAGCAGGAGCAACACGCCGCCTTCGCTCAATTCGCCCCCCACCCCCCATTTTCATACGGGCCGCTGAGAGCGTTTCTCCGTTTGACAGCCGGCCCGGCGATCCGTTTCCATCCAGCTCCTAACGACTTGGGAAAGGGGGGGACTGGAGCGACCCAAATTAATTACGCCTTCTGTAAAAGTGGATTTGGGGAGCTGCCCCGTTCTTTTTCCAGTCCGGCAGAGGCTCTGTGCAGACTGCGCCCCCTTCATCTCATTGCGGAAAGTGGCCTTCATTGATGACGACGATGATGATGATGAGATGATTGAGTTGTCAGGCTGTGCGGGGAGGGTGTGGGGCCGGGCCCGGCCGGCGGTGCAGACAGATGGAGCGGCCTTGATACCGTCAGCCGGCTCCACACTTTATCTGTGCTCTCCGTGCCGTCGCAGTAGACGACAGCTTTATGGCCACGACGCCGTGTCTGCCGCGAGCGGAGCGCCTGTACGGAGACTGCGGGGATTAGGAGATGTGGCGGAGGCTTAGGCCTGTGTGTCTCGCGCGGGGGAGTCGCTGGGTATAGCCCGGAGGAGATCTAATATGGCCGGGGGGCAGGCGCAGTGAGGCGGGGGCTTTCCCGGCAGCTACTGGTCAGCTGACACGGGGAAATGCCCAGTGAAAAGGACATCCCCACATGTCAGCGCAGATCTGCCGCCAGGATTAACGTCCCTCTCCGTCCAGACGGATGCAAAGGTGCATAAATGAAAGCACAGTGGGGTTAGAGGTCAAAGCCAGACAACAAAGTGCCACGGGGAGAAGATCTTAAAACCTGAAGGCGGGAGAGGGACGGTCACTGCTGCTTATGGTTCCAGAAAACAGGTAAACGCGTTTTTCAAGCCAGAAGGCCTCTGTCGGGCAGTCCCACGTATCGCTCTGCATCCCTCTGCCCCATCCTCCTCATGGCTCCCGTCAGTGTTTAATGCGCCTCATTGCTGGAGATTTCGAGTATTACCACATCATTACTGTGCCGGGGGTCTGTTCAGCCATCTGCTCCGGCAGGGCTTAGCTAAGGGGCCTTGGGCTGTGTCGCTCTGGGGAATGGATGCGTGTTTTAATCCCGTACAAGATGCCCTTTTAGAAATAATCCTCTTCCGAAAAAGGGCAAACAAATCAGTGTGCGTCTGACACCGCACGTGCGAAGCAGTTAAAATCGGCTATCTTGCTGCAGCCGCGTTACTGTAAGTGTGTGGAACATCCATAGCACGGTTCTCCAAGTCGCGGGGATAAAATTACAAAGCCTAATTTTAGCCTTATCTGCTCTGATTTACCGAGATCATAAATAGCCAGCGAGTTCATTTAAAGAAAATGTCTTGTATAGACTGCAGGTATTCATTTTAACAGTTTTGCTTATTGTGGAATATCTTGGGATGTTACCTAAATATACACAGCAGTCACTTGAAGATCAAAGATCGTCGGTTTTCTTTTTTCCAAAGTGGAAGCAACACACAAGTGGGTTTGTGGGGGGTGTCCTGTTCTGCATTCAGTCTCTTCTCCTCCTCCTGTGCCATGTGACACTTGGCAGATATGAAGATATATATATAAAAAAAAATATAATATGTGACCCTGCTCCCCTCTGTGTGGTGCTGCGGTGATGTCTCTGCGCCGGGTGGGTGTGGGCTCTGCCTCTTTCAGCAAGTCCCAAACGAAGGGTGGACGATCGGCATCTTTCGGTCCCCTGGTAACGGCACTCAACTCAATCATCAGACATGTACACTAAATGTCACTGTGGCCCGGCACCGACAGGCCGGCCTTGCTGCAGGGCCTCGCGGCTTGGCCCTTCTAATGGGCACACGGTGTTTCCGGCAGGCCCAAGCGTGGTACCGGTCGATGCCGGATCAAAGGCGGTCCGCGGCCCTCGGCACGCCTCACTGAGCGCAGGGAGCGTTGGTAAATCACCTTGAGAGGTGACAGATGGAGTGGGCGGGTCCCGGCACAAGGGCGAGGGGGCCCTGGAGTGGAAAAAAAAGGTGGTGCGGGCGATTTCCTCGCTCGGCAAGGGAGGACAAAAGCCTCGTGTTGAGGGTGCATCTCACTCCGCCTCAGAAACGCAGCATCGAACCAGACAGGATGAATTTGCTGTTAATCAATTAGCAGAGCTGTGTTAATTATGCCCGTTACTGTGTCCTGATCTGTACAGCAGTTGTTCAGAGGTCATGTGCTCGCCAATCGCTTTCGTGTCTCCTCTGGTTTCCTTGCCAGGCTCTTGATGAATAACAGCAAAAGACAAAAACAGCTTTGGTTCAGCGCTAAAGCAGTTGTGTTTTTCTTAGATAAATAAGAATTTATGTGCTGGGTTGAGAAAAGGAAGGAGGGGCAGGGAGGGGAAGAGAGAGAGAGAGAGCGAGGGAGCAGGTGAGAGCGAAGGGAGGAAAGGTGACATGCTGGCAAAATGCCCCCATTGGTGTGTAGTGAGTTATTCTTGTTTTTTCAAATACTTTTTTATAGGCAGGTTACAGAGTACAAAACACAGGTGTGTAGAGAATACCTCAAAGGTCACGGGTACGAAATGCGGACAAGTGGAGAGAACAGCTCACACAGGGGCTGCGTTGGTCTGGCCTGCGTGTCACGTGGCAGCCAGTGACTTTGACGCCTAAAATGTGTTGCTGCTGCTCTTCACGAGGTCCTGGTCCCTTTCACCGTCCCCCGGAGTGTTTCCTGGTGTGCCACCTTCTAAAAGTTTGGTTTGGGTCAATATTCCCTGCTAACAGCGTCCAAGCTGACCGGTCGATGGAGATCACAGAGAGTTCTGGGAGAAGATGTACCTGAGATGTACCTGAGATTTTCATGTCTAGGATGACATAACAAGAGTCCAAATTTCACACTGCTGTGTCTTCCTACACTGTAGAATGTTCCGGGTGAAGGGTGGGTAGTGAATATGGGTTACGGGGATATTAGGGCCCCCAGCACGTATGCAGCGCTCACAGGCTACATAAAACAACAACGCAGTAGTATTATTAGGAGTATAATACTGAATATGTGTTCACAGGTACACATGATTTGGGCTTTGCTCACTGTCCTTCCTTCATTACTTGTGTCCTCAACCCTGTTCAGTGTATGAACATAAGGGGGTGTTTTCAGTCCTGGAAAAATGAATCAGTCGCTGCATGTGTGTCTATGTTCCTTTATCTCTGCTCTCATATATCCATCCATCTACCCACCCATCCGTCGTCTATCCATCTTCTAACTGTTTATGCTGATCACGGTTGTGGGCGGGGCCTGCTGCCTGTCCCTGGCAGCGCGAGGCTGAGGTTCATCCTGCATGGGGTGGCTGTTGCTGCTCTTATGTACAGTCATTACTAAAATTAATTAATCGTAAGTGAATAAGTAGTTGAATTACTTAATCAGTATTACATGCTAGGAGCTGGCGGATTCATTCAGTGACTCTCGGCGAAAGAATCTATGAGTAAAGTGAATTTACTTTTTTTGCGGTTCATTTTTATTGGGTGAAAGTACTCCTTTACTATTGTGTGTTTGGCTTCCACCCACCCCCCCCCAACCCCCCGCAGAGCATGCCACTCACATTGCCAGTCTGTCATCTGTGAGCATAAATATTGAGCTTATCAGCTACTTGTGCCTCTGAGAAGGCATGATCCACATGCTGTACTGGGGCCCAGAATCCCATGTGTCAGCACAGGTCGCAGCTCCTGCTTGCTGGCTTTCGCATTGTTCTAAGGGCCAGCTGTTCTGCTGTGTTGTTTACTTCTGCTGTACTTTTGATATCACTTTCCTAACCACTGTGGTAATCGCCTTTAAAATGTCTTTTCTTAATAATATGATCTGTAGGGCTCCCTGGTCTCTGAGGGATGAAGCTGTCTTTGGATGGACACATTGTGTTGATTTAAGAAAAAATTAAAAATACTTCCAATGCATTGAAGTCTGATTAAGGAGCCGTTCCATCCTAGCTGTTTGTTTACAGAGCTTTTCCTTCCCGCTCGTGCCCCAGTGCTCCTGCCCAGAACGCAGATGCCCTGAGAGTCCGTGTCCACCTCCCAGCGATTCCTGCACTCGGTCCAAGGCCTTGTGCAAGAGTCTTGCCTAATTCTTTATCTCTGAGCTGTCAGGCCAATTCAGGCAGAGTGTATTTAGCCAATAGATCATCCGGTTATGAGCTCGGGGGGGGCAGAGTGGATCCGCTCATCACGTTAAACGGCAGAACGATTAAACCGATGGAGACTGAGTGCCCAGCGGAGCTCTGCCCCATTTGGATCTGACTGGGGCTGCCGCCGCCACACGCCAGAAATCAAGAGGGTTTTTTATTTTCCATCTTTTTTTTGTAGTGAAACCACATTCCTCTGTAACATTAAGCAGAGTGGACTGGCTTCAAATGGTCCCCGTATCCTAATGGCCAGCGGTAAAATCAGTCGTTAAAACTCGCAACCAAATTATAGCAACTTTAATTTCTGGCAATGTCTGTTTGGGAAGGGAGGGGCTGTGATTGATAACTTTTTCTGCCGTAATATGCTGCTCCTGCTCTTATGCTGGCCAGTCCCAGTATGATTTGGCCTGCAGTAAAAGCCGTTTTTTCTTTTTTTCTTTTTTTTTTCCCTCATGAATTTAAAAACAGAGCATGTAATGTAATCAGCCGTGTGGTCACAGCACAGGCCAGCCAGCCAGCTTCTAGGCCGGTGCTTTTTTCCGTGGTAAACGGAGCGCGTGTTGGGCCTGACGGCGGCATCTCCGTTTCCGGGTTGGCGCGTGCACAGCCGCGGCTGCAGCGCCCCATCTGACGGGGCGCCTCCCTGGCTCTCGCCCTGCCGTGCCCATCCACCAAGCGGCACCGCCCTTCCCTGACCGCTGTACGAGCCACCTGGCCCTCGCCGTGTGCCCAGGTGACGCCTGGCAGCCCAGGCTGTGTCCGTAGGCGGCGTTCACTAACAGGCGGTGCCCCCCCCCCCCCTGGCTGTATGTGGCTCCTGCTCCGGTCAGAGTGAGACGTGCTAGCGGGCTCTGGGGGTGGGGCAGGGCGGAAGGTGTACCATAGGGCTGGTGAGCCTGCTACCTTTGGGACAGCGTGTCCCTTGTGAGCATCCCTGGATCCCTGGGCGCTGGCTCAGGCTGGCACTCCTTCTCTGCCTTGGCTGTGTTATGCTGCGATGTCAAACCGTTATATATGCACTTCCTTTGCAGC
>JAODKF010000103.1:29502899-29515503 GCA_026779585.1 Mormyrus proboscirostris
AGTCCATTTGCGACATCCCCCCCCCCCCCCCCCCCGCTTGGCGCAGCTGAGTGGAGTTAACTGCCCATTTGTCTTAGAAAATGTGTGGCTGTGGCAGATAACATGTAAGCAGGCACAGGATTATGTAATGACCATAAATCTGTTTCTCGGAAGAGAGCAGAACCCTGAGGTGTCCTCAAAGGTCCGGGTTGGATGTGGAGGAACTCCAAGCTGCGGTGGGTATCGGCCCCCGGAATGGCGGGTTATTGGCTGGTGGGCGGCGGCGGTGGCGAGTGTAGTGAGCACGCTCTGATTAGTTCACAAACACATGGGCACCCAGTGCCCATTTACACGTCTAATATGAAGACCGGGAGCCATAATAATAGCCAGACTGGAATTAATTTAATGCTAATGAAATCTCCCCTTTGGCCTGTTTTCTCCCTAGCAGACAAACTGTGCATATATCACCCTCCGAGGAAATGTTCCCTTCTGCTCCTGGCAATTGCCCAGGCGATGATGAAGGTACTGATAGGAAGGCATGATGCACTGTGGAGACGGTGGAGACGGGCACATTCTGGCTCCTCCCTGTGTGTGTGTGTGTGTGTGTGTGTGTGTGTGTGTGTGTGTGTGTGTGTGTGCGTGTGTGTGTGTGTGTGCGCGCTGCTGGATGTCCCCAAGGCTGGTTGCCCTTCACGGCTCACCTTCGTGTCCTGAAGCCCACACAGAGCTGTTTGCTACCCCTTTGATTGGTGGGGCTGCAGTCATTGTTAATTCCTTACTGCTTCTTAACACCAGTGATAGTAATAAACTTTTTAGCCCCCCCAAACACATACACACACACGCACGCACGCACATACTGTGTCTGCCTGCCAGGGCTCCCTGCACACACCAGGACCGGGAAAAGTGTGTGTGTTACAGTCTTGGGTGGCTCTGTGCTGGCTGTTTAACATGAGCGAAGGACCCGCTGTAGGTCTGGCTGCTGGTGATGGGCAGGGTGACTCTACAGGCCCCAGAAGAGCGACGCCGGTCACAGTCACGCAGTGACAGGGGTCATACACACAGCCTGTTTGGACGTGCGTCTGTCCTTTCCGCCCAGACTCCTGTCTGGAGTAGGTCGGCCTAAGCGTGATTTTCTGTCATCCCGCTTCTGAAGAATGTGTAGATACTAGGGAACACGGCGGAACTTTTTCAGAGTAACGGCTGCAGGCACCTCCACGCGGCTAGCGGCTCTCACTCCAGTCCACCGTGGGCAGCTGCTGCTGACTTACCCGCTTGCTTCCCTTCACCCTCTGCGCTGACATTTACGCCACCAAACTGGCCAACCTTCCCTCCTGCGATGTATCAGCAGGGCCCCAGGTGAACGCCCATTCCACCAGTGCCGACGTAATTGTCTCTGCTATCACTACAGGAGCAGCCAACGGCTTCTACAAAAGAACTCATTAGTCCAAGCTTGAGTACTGTACTTTGATGAATTCCCAAGTCATTCCAAATGGCAAGTACTTGTGTTACTTAGAATCAGAATGCACCAAAGGGAAGGAGGGGGCATTAAACGTTAATTAGGCCGGACTCAGGAGTAGGTTTAGTCTTGTTTCCTCTGGTGATCTTTGTTGGCTTATTTAAATACTTAAAAGAATCACTTCTGTAAAACACAGTCCTCCAATAAAGCTGCGTTTAAAGGTGCTTCCCACATTGTATTTCAGGACGTCATTAACATATCCATATCGCTTTAGAACAGGCTTAGAAGTGGACTGCAGTTGCATTAGGGTCAGTATTATGAAAGCTGCACTTGTGCTGTCTGAAGGACCGTGCTGCTTTGAGCCATCATCACTGAGCCTGTACACAGCTTACTCAGGGTGACATCTTGGTCATTTAAGCTTCAAGCTGAAATCACGATGAGTTTGGTTTTTCTCCAGAGTCAAATATCCGCTTTTACCATGGACCGTAATCTGATCCGGGGGGATTAAACCTGATGTCATTTTATATTTTCGATCTGAGCACAAAACATATTGCAGCAATTAAGATATCCTCGTGCACAAACAGTACAAGTATGAAATTGACTTTCTGTTGTGTTAATCATAATCACCCCGAAATTATTTCAATGTGCACAGACTGAAAATGTGAACTTGAAGCTGGAAAGAAAAGGAATAGGCTGATTTTTCATAAGGATTCTCTAATCCTTATGCCTGAATGTTTGCTTTCTAAGGCGGGTCTTCCTGATGCTGCCTGTCGTAGAACTGAAGACCACAGGAATTTGCACAGTGTACTTGCAGCTCCCCAGAGCCTTTATCTATGAATGTAAACAGTCTGTTCACTCTCAAAAGTGCGCCCGAGTTTGTGCAAGCGGCAGTCCCTGCCCTATGCCCTCATATCCCTGCGTGGGCCTAGTCCCAGAATCTGAGCGTCACAGGCGCCAGGGTTCTGTTGTAAAAGACTCGCCGGATCCATAATCACAAATAGTACACTCTAAGCTCTGAAAAAGAACCAGGAGAACCAGCACTAGGCTCTGGCTGTGGATACAGCCTTAATGGGTTAACTTGTCCTATTCTCTAAACGATTGCGTGTTTGTTTCTATACCTGTTTGGTTCACGTAATGGCCGCCTTAACAGTGAAAGTTTTCTTTTGGTACTTTAATCCCGTGTTTAAATGAAAAGATGTATCCTTCGTAATTTTGCTGACGCTGTTGTCCTTTGAGTCGGTTAAGAGCAGCCTCGGATTCCCGTTAGGTAAAAGTAAGCGAAGAATCGGGGATGACATCGTCAGATGAGAAACGCAGAGGCATGCGAGCACGTGGGTCACTTCGGGGTGAGGCTGCCTGCCTCCACGGGTTCAGGAAAAGTTCAGCCGCATAACATTAGGCAAATTAGCGAGGCAAGATGCGGTTTGGGAAAGGGGCGAAGGATTTGGAGTGATGGGAATAATGACCAAGGGATGAGGAGCCCGAGACGAAGAGCAAAGCACACGTACGTCATGTTCAAGGTTTCGCCCAGAATTATGATAAATGTGCGTATATCACCCTGCCTCGCCGGACTGCATGCACACATTGCTTGGAGTTGAGCAACCAGCCTTTCATTATTTACGAGCCAGGGGACCGTTTCTGTTATGGATACTACTGTAAATATGACACACAGTTCGCACCTTAAATGCCGTGTTGACCTCGTATAAATGCGTTTTCTGAGAAAACATAAATGTCACACAGGAACAGAGTTAAACTCTACAGAGGGAAGATGTCCTTCCTCGTTGAACAGCTGTCGTCACGCAATGACGAAATACTACTGGGGTTTCCAATTTGCGTATACTTCTGGCCAAATCTTTCAGCAAAATCAGGACTACGTCGCGAACGCGGTTTACTGTAGAATTGCCTTGCGACGTTTCAAAGGTTGCTCTGAAGTCTTCGGGACATTTACTGTTTCGTAAAAATCCCTCCGTATAATTTAAACCGGGAAAATTGATGAACAAACGGACTGGTCACCACCAGCGAAGGTAAAATTGGACCTCCGGGATTAAACGTCAACCCGCCCTCCAAACCAGTCTTTGTGGGACTGCCGTCCACGTTGGACATAACACAGTGGTGCCGGGTGTGTGGTTGTGGTTTGTTTTCGCTAGTTGATCAAATAACTCCTGTCGTAGCTTTCCCCCGTTTTCTCCAAGCAAAGAAATAATATGACAAATCAGCCGAGTGTCCCGCTGTGTAATGAGGTTTCTGGAGAAGACGGGTTTTTATTTTACTCTGCTGTATTATCTCATGTACTTGCAGGTCATCCCATCGATTTTTCTTTTAAGCTAAATTGTTGTCATTGTGTTTATGGAAAATTACATTTCACAAAGCCTCAGGTTTATTCTTTAAATGTAAAATATAGGTAGCCTAACTGTTAGCAGTCTTGGGAGGCATATTTACTCCACAGAGTCCGCGTTTTGCGGTGTAAGGTCATAGGTGTGCGCAAGCTTTCATCACTTTGTTAGTAATAACGCAGAGGCGACTGTGATGACCGGTGTTTTCAAACCGTCCCGCAAAAACGATCTGCCTATCTCTGTCGGGAAGGCAAAAGCACAGGCTACGAATCGCGGGTCTTCGTAAAGGATGGATTTTGCAGATACGAGCCCCGGTAGATACGAACGGGTTAAACCTGAGATGCACTGTGAGAGTGAGTGAGTGTGCCAGAGAGAGAGAGAGAGAGGGAAAAGAACCGAGGTGGGTGGGGTCTGAGCACAGCTGCTGAGCCTCGTCACAAGCTGCAGACCGTGATAGAGACGAAATTGGTGTGGGAAACACGGAAAGACCCCCAAAGAAAAAAAAAAACACACGAACGAGGGAATTGATCCTCAAGTACTTTGAACCAGGGATAGGGGAAAAGACTAAACACGTCGCTGGGTAGAGATAAGAGTATCTCATGATTGTAGAATGAAACGACCAGCAGTCTGCCTGCTTGTAGGAAGAAGTGAACTGCGCTACAGAAAAAGCTGTTTGGCCAGCTAACGCAGGAAGGCACATGGGGCTGTTTTCATTACCCCAGACGGCGAATCCGAGCTGAATACTCGTGCATGTTCTGGGATTTTTCTTTCCGATTTCACAGCATTAATTTGCCACATTTAGTGGGGAAACGCTGCTATTCGAAAGTTCTTGTGCAATTGATAATATTTTGCTCACCGGCGTACATGGGATTTGCATGGTCTTTTTCTTTTAATATAAGACCAAAAGACTTTACTGGTACCGCGGGGAATTTATTTTACAAAAGTTACTGCTGTTGAAATTACAAATCAGGATTCTGAAGAGCGCTAACTCGGTTAAACTAGGGGCGACATGCCGAGGACTGCGATCCGTGTGCATATCTTTCAGATACGACTTTGCTGTTGTTTTCTCAATTTATAGATTCTAGTTTGTTGTCCGGATAACAAGTTGGGATCCACTAAACCAGCAGGATCTGGCTCAGACCCCGCTGAATTCTCTGTCAGTGTACAATATTTTATTTTTCTGCTTTATCGCTGACTCTCAACTTGACCGAAGGGAAATCGCATGTTCTACCTCCACGTTAGATTAATTGTAGCAAACGAATCCATCATTAACGTTTAGTTTGTTCAACGCATTTGTATTTTTTCAGAATTTTCCTATTGACAGATTTCCATTGTTTGCCTTGGCTCTTGTAACCTATGATGTATGAAAGCGTGGACGTCGTGGGATTGAATCCCAGCCCAAACCCTTTTTTAATGATGGATTACTATAATCAGAATCGTGGGTGCTTGATTCAAGAGAAAGGACTTGTGGCCGGAGCATCGCATCCTTACCCAACCTCCATAACCTCCATCAGAAACCAACACTGGAATGGCTCAAATCACTGTAAGTGGCATTTTTTTTTACTTAGAAATGGAACTTTTTCTGGCAAGGTCATGTCTGTTATACGAGGCGATATTTATTTACACCCGTCCTATGTTTAAGGCTGTATCGAAACTTAACGGGCATTATGCGGTCCGATTGTCCATAATAACGATGACCATTAATAAAGTCGTTAATTCGCATACGAAATGCAAACGGGGACAGAACAGTTTGCAGTACTTGTAGACCCGCAGCAAATGTACGTTGCCCACACAAATTGGGGTTATGAATTGTCAATTGTTTCTCTCCCGCGATTTTGGCCCGTATTTAATAGCGCGTTTCTTTTTTGGCAATTAGTTTCACCATTTCACAATATCAACATTTGGCACATTTTGTGCTTGGATAGTTCTTTAGTTATGCAGTCCAAACCCGCATCGTTCGTATCTTCCCGACCGCAAACCCTTTCAGACCAGTTAAGCCACGTTGAAGCCTTAAATGTTAGTCGCTGTAGTAATGGCTGCAAAATAATGGTAGTTTTAATGTGCTGAAACATTGCACAACACACGACATAGCGACCTAGGCGGTGCTTCAAGTTTATTGTATGTTGACCATTTGCAACATATTGCATCACCTGGGTTTAAAATGACATTTGGAGAGCAGGTCACAGCAAGACCTCCAATGTGACAAGACTACACGCGATTAATTGTACTCGAAGAAAACTGCCCCAGTGTTTCATTTGTATATATTTGAAATGTTTCAATTTTGTCTGGTTTTTAAGCATCGTGGATTGATAATAAAACCACACGCCGCCCCTCCTGTTGCCTCGGCGTGTGCGTAAGCTATACTGCTTTACTGTATAACGATGCGAAATAATGTATAACTCGTGATGACCGTGTCTTTGGAAATGTTTGATACAGTAAAAGGTATAGTGGATTTTTTTGTTTGTTTGCTAGTTTATCGTAGCGATTTACAATTATGCTCTCTTACTGAAACCTTTAAATTGCAGAAATTCGGGTTCTGTTGTTGGCACATTTTGTAAATGCATGCTAATCATCCCCTTTGTTAATTTAGTCTTAAATCGATTCATATTGCTGACATATAGCCTAAGGTGAAACTGAAGGAATGATTATTTGATTGGAGTAGGATGGATAGAGCGGATGCGACCCCTTAGCCTTGCATTTTTACACGATATTTAATGTAACAGGCACTTGCAGCCGCTATAGCTAATTTCTACTTCATTGACACGTCAGAGTGCAGGAGTTGCCGGTGGTTGCTAAGTCGTGAAATAAACAGGGGTTAATTGCAATTAAGAGGGCAGCGTTTTGTGCTAAAGCCGTAGATATGTACGGCAGATATGTTATCAGGTATTGCGACGTTTCAGGCGATCATACTGCGTCCGCCCTTTAAATGTGCGGGAGTCCTAGGGAATTAGGCACTGCTTTTGGGGGTTTTCTTTTTGACCGGAGAGGCCGTAATAGCATCCGCCGGACATACGGAGTTTGTAGTCTGCTGCAGCCGTCGCGCGTCGAAAGGGACGATGTGGAGGTGGCTGCCGAGCCGCAGCAAGTGGAAAGAATTTCTTTCTGGCTCGGCGATTTTCTTTCTAGTAACTGTTTAGAGTAGAAGTGATGTTATTATTAACGTTAAATGTTTATAGCCATGTGTACATGTACCAGCCTGTTATTTTATTGTAAATTAAGTTTAAATAAGCATCTGAGGATTATGGCTTTATTATTCGTTATTTTCTCGCGAGTCGAGTCTTATTTTACTCAACAGCCATATGTTTACAGGAATGTCCTAATTACATGTAATATCCGTCATAGACGAAAATAGCCGACGTTTATTTCCACGATATCTGGAATAGGGGTCGCATGAATTTTTGGTTTTCCTTCGTATGCTGTTCCTTACGTGGATTTCAGTTTTGATTTTTATTTCGAAGTGCGTGGGAAATGTAGAAATCATATTTCATTGCTGAATTTGAATGTGTGTAAATGCGATTTTTTACGCATACCCTGTGCCAAAATGACAGAATTCGAGAGGAGCCAAGGATCCACGTGGTTCTTATAAATACAGGTTAAGCGTGGTAGCTGGTATGTATAACGAAAAACATTTGGAGAAAAATGACCGAAATGCTTGAAAATGAAAATGCGTCACAAATGTACCATTTGTTAGCAACGCACAGGACATCTGTCATAAACAAAACCACAATGTACGAGGAACAGTTGGATTGTTAATTAGGGAAGACTTTCATTTGTTAATAACTATAATGAGATTATTTTGCAGCAGATGACTAATCAATGGTGCACTACGTGTGTGTGTGTGTGTGTGTATATGTATGTATGTATGTATGTGTGTGTATATATATATATATATATATAATAGCATTTGAAGAATGGTCCACATATGTGTAATTTAGCATAGCTTGTTTAAGCATTCTTATAAAGAAATGCATAAACTGCTCATCTTTTATTGTTGTTGATGATGATGATAATAATATTGATTGTTTGCAGTTGATTCAGTATGTTGAATGAATCATGCATATGTCAGCCGATGAAACAGCACTTCGTGCATTTTTTTGAGCACAGCAGTAACCTCATCGGTGATGCCTGCGTGTATCTAACTGTGGCCTGTCTGCTTTGTATCTGTCATCACTGAACACTCTTACAGTTTGTCTGTATGTGTGTGACTACCTTATCATACACACATTTTTCACTTACACAGAGCGGAAACTGCCATACTTAGGAAATGATTCGTTCAGCATTAAACATGCTTTCTTTAAAAAGCAACTGAAGGATGACCTCAACGCACAAGTTCATCCCTGTCCTGGCAATGAACCACAAGCCTAGCATTTAGCTTAAAAAAGGTTAACTAAAAAAAGAAAAATGTTGGTGAGTGAAGTGGCTGTAGCCAATTTCTAGCTGCTTATCATAAACGCTGAATTTAGAAGAGGACACAAAGATCCCTAGGGATAGTTTAGCGCACGCGGGCAGGCCGGCCTCTTCTTTGGTGTGGATCGGCGTTTAAGGGCTGCCTGTGTGTTGCTTGATGGCTTCATTACAGGGATGCCGTGAGAGATCTGCCAGCCAGCTGCTCCGGCTCCCGATCCTAAAGGTTTTTGTTCTGTGGCTGATTTCTGAAGATCTTTTTCTGGTCGTGTTTCCGCTGCGGTAAAATTGCAAAGGACGGCGTTGCCGGGTCTTGCCGATTGAATGGCCCTCGGCTCCTGCTGTTCCCTCATGGGCCGATGTGCGCTCCCCACCCCCCCCCCGGTCCCTGCTCACAACACCTTCGCCCTTCCCATGCCTCCCTGAACGGAAACCGGTGCTTTGACATGCAAAACTAAAGTCGGTAATTTGAGTAGGAGATCCCCTGGGCTCCTCGGCGATCTGCGCTTTAAGGAACCCAGTGAAACGCAGCAGAACTCGTCCCAGATTCCCGTCAGCGCTCCGCACGTACTTATTTCACGTAATCCCTCTACCCGCTGCAGCACATTTTACTGCTTAAGTGTTTGTGCCGTTTCGGGTTCCAGCCTTGTAGCAGTATATCGCTGCATTGGATCTGAAACACTAGAGAATGCATACGGCGTGCCCGCATTGTAGAGGAAGTTTGAGGAATCTGTCGTAGTTCGCTGTGCCCACTCGAAGCTCCCTTTGGTTTGGCTTGGGTTCCTTGGCCTTTATTTGGGCTATGTGGAATCTGTTGTTCCTGGCGTCTCGGTCGATCCGTAGCTTTAGAATTCTGTTTTCGGGCCTTAAAAGGAGCAAACCAAAAAGTGACAACCTCCATCCAATTTCCCACAATGACCTGCATGCTTTTACTCACTGACAATTTCTTTGTAGAAAAGACAGTTGCTTACGTTGACATGACAGCCAAGTGCATTGGGTGTCTCTGTGAGCCTCGGTGTAGATCCACTTAGTTGTTGTTTTTTGATGGGACGGTCCGGGGATCACTGAGCGGTGGTGGAAGATTTGATGCTGCAGGGGGTGATGCCTCTCCCAGTGCTGTGATCTTGGGCGTGTCCTCGGCTGACACTACGGTGCCCTGTGGAACCTGGGCATCATCCTCTCACCTCTGACTCCCAGGCCCTTGGGAGGGGTGGGCCGCTCCTCTGGTCGAGGCTGCTTTTGAGGTCATTTGCCTTCTGCGAACTTCTCCATCAAGTTGGCTGCACTTTGCATGTGTTCAGCCAAACGTGGGAGTGTAAATTGCCCGTTTGTCCTCCTGGAGCCTTGGGGGGGGGGGGGGCTGCTGGTTCTCCACTCTTCCTGCATGCATCCCCAGCCATTGCAGCCAGCCTATTAAAGGCATAACACTAGTTAATTAAATTGGGATGCTGCTGCTTTAATAGAATAAATGTGTGTATTGGCTTGTGGTGAGTACAGGCATCTCTGGGGTATGGACTTTCTAGATTCACTCTGTTTTGGTAGTTTACAATCTGGCTACAATCTGGCACTCGTTTGAGCAGTGTTGCAAACACCCGTATGTCAGGAAAAACAAATTTGACCAAAAGGTCTTTTTGCTAGTCTGGGTTTAACCCCCTCTCTTGAACCGTGGACCCGTACGCAGTGCCCTTCTCGCAGTGAGCAGGGACGCTGAGCACTGCTAATCGCCCAATATTCAAAGGTTTGTTACTGGGAGCCTAATCTGACTCATGTGGTGTTTAACTGCGGAAGTCCTTTCCGAAAAACAGATGTTGTTTTATTGTTTCCCATGCAAAGCAGCAGTTCTGCTGGATGTAATATGTGGTGGTGGTGGTAAGGGTGGGGGGGCAGTTCCAGTCTGTTGGCTAAGTGTAAACTTGTGTGGTTTGCTGGGCTGGAGGTGGTGGAGAGGCGCTGGGCGCGTTGTGGCGAGGCCTCGGGAACGGCCGTGCTGCCTTGTGCTACATGGAAACTGCGGCCTCCTTGGTTTGGATTCGGCCGGCGCCAGCCGCATGCCGCACCATCCACCCCTGACCCCACCCCCTATCCTTGGATGTTACTCCTGCTCTTGAATGCCGGATGCTCCTGGCAATGTGCGGATCCTGAAACAGGAAGTGGCGCTGAGACAAACGGCGTAACAACAGCAAGACTGTGCGCCTCTGTCCTGGGATGGTGACCTCGTCTCTTCAGGAGTGAGCGGGCTTCAGCACCGTGCCACCGGCCCGATGGGGACGTCACCAGAAAGGAAGAGATTCCCGGCTGGCCCCCCCTTCCCTCCCCCCCGGATCCGCCGTGCGTTGTGTCTGCGGTGCTAGTCCGCTCTCAGCTCTGCCACTGCCTTTTGATAACCAGTTCTGTCACGGGGCGCTGTCTATGAGGCCGGAGTGAAGCGAACACGTGGACGTGCCCAGGGCGGGGCCCGAGGCGGCGTTTGGCGCGGTGCCAGGGCAGTGTGCCGTAAGCTCAGCTCCGCCGCGGCCGGCAGGGATGGCGGATCAAAGCCGGCAGCCTCAGCTAATGTTCCACAGCTGCCGGTGTGTCTCGTTTTTCACGTGTGAAGGTGGTGCTGGGGGTCTGTCTGCCACTTCACACACGCTAGATTGTGGGTTGGGTGCTGCTTGTTTACATGCAGCCCCAAAGCAGGTGAGAGGTCGTTTGTATGAGAATTAAGCTGCAGCCACCCCTCCACAAATGGGAGTGAAACCCACTTGTGATGAGCAGAGGAGTGTCATTGGCTCATTGTTACTCAGAGAGGATGGGGGATGGGGGGGGGTGCAGACAGGCTGACAATGGGCTTTCATCTCTGTATCAGTGATTACATCCTCACACACACTGAAGGTGGGGGTGAGAGCTGCTGGGGGAGGGGGTTGTAAAATATTCATAGCTCCTTCATTTAAATGTCCCTGTGTATGGAGGCAGCCGAGCGTAAGCTGTTGGGGCGAGCAGCGCTCCTGCTGCACGACGTCCCCTCTCAGGTCCGTGCTCTGTGCTTCCAGGGGGCCAGTGGCACTAAGCCCACCCCAAATCTGCTGTGTTCAAGACTTTAGCCCCCTAGTGGCAGCTGAGATGCGGCATCACCCTCCAATCGCCGTCATCCTAAAAACCCGCCATCAGCTCCTTGTGTCCGAGTCTCTTAGGGAGAACTGCCTTTTCCTCTGGGCTGGCATGACGGCCATGTGCGATTGTTTTTGATGCCTGCGGGTTTTATTATTATTATTATTATTTTATTATTATTATTATTTTTTTTTTTGTAATACTCAATGAAAAATTTGTCATTAGGCAGCTGAATATGATGCTGTCTTAAAACAAGCTGTAAACCTTGATCTCTTAATTTGACATTTTAACTTTGGTTATTAAACGGCTCAGTTTTTGTGTTTATGAAGCACTGAATGAGACTGACCTTGAACACTCTTCATTTACTTACCTTGTTAACTTCCTTCCCACGCAAAGATATACGTGTAAAATTTGGCGATTTGTTTCCCCTTATGACAGAGAACACATGTTGCTCCCTTTATAGGTGTGTAGATTGACATGTCGATAAGGAATTTGGCAATGCTAGAAAATCTCCATCTTTGTGTTTTTTTTTTTTTTTTTTTTTTTTTTTTTTTTTTTTTTTTTTTTTTTTTTTTTGAAAACTGAATCTGTATTCGATGCGATGACTGACTTTTATATTCTGGAAATGCGTTTCTCCTTAAGGCTTTATCGGGCCCGCTGTAGTGATGTCTGGGAAACCCCGCAGGTACAAGTGATGCCTGCGCTGGCTAATTGGGTCGATGAGTCTAGGGCAGTGTTTCCGGATCCGGTCCTTCGGGACCCTCAATCGGTCCATGTTTTTGCTCCCTCCGAGCCCGCTGCCACAGTCCACGTTTTTGCTCCCAGAAGCTGAGAAGGGAGCACATCTCGGATGGTCTGTGGGAATGGGGTGGGCAGCTGTGGCACGACGGAGCCGCCCTGCAAAGGGAGCCTTGTGGACATACATCCTGAGCAGAGCGGCGTACTGTCCATGCCAGGCCGGTGATGCAAGAACAGATGGAGCCGGTGCCATGGTGACGCTGGCCTGGGAAGGTCCGGCGCTCCCAGTTTGAGCCTTCGCACCTCTGGGACTGGCCTTCCTCAGATCCCCCCCCCCCCAGGTTGTGGAATGGTGCGGCTGCCCTGAAGAGACCAGGTGTTAATGGCCTTCCATTCTCTTAGGAATTTGGGTTGTAATACCGTCAAGCGGGGGGGGAGATGGGGAGGCACTCTGGAAGGGCTCTTTTATGGCGCATGGGGTGCATGTCATAAACTCTCAAAGAAAAAAGGCACAGAGCTAAACGGAGACAGGCCGTAAAAAAAGGAAAAACCCCTCCATAAAGGGGGGGCCCTTTTGAGGGGGATGCAGTGGGGGCCGTGTCAC
>JAODKF010000103.1:29562511-29582014 GCA_026779585.1 Mormyrus proboscirostris
AAATAAGGAATTAAAGTTGAAAGTGTGTAGAAAGTCTATATTTTGAGCCCCTCCTTGTATGATTTATAGGAAACGGCCCGTGAGGAGGAGAAATGGGCCTCGGAGGTGGAATCAATGGACAACCACAAGAAGGTTCTGGAGAGAAAGCTGAACGACGGCTATGACCAGTCTCTGGAGCAGCTTAAAGCAGCCCAGCAGCAGTGAGTCTAACCCATTCCCCAGTGGTGTACATAATCATAGCACAGAGATGTCCGGCAGCTGGCCTTTACGTGATTGCTTGTGAAATGAGTGGTGATGCCGTAGGGGTCTAAGGTCATTATTTGTGATTTTGTGATTGGTGATTCGTGCTCCCTCCTCCCAGGTATCACCTGGTGGTGCAAGAAACCAATGAGCAGCGGCGTACTGTGGTGAGCAATCTCTACAGCGTGTTCACCACGGCCACAGACCACCTGTCACGTGTGGAGGTGAGTCACTAAATTCAGCGTTGTGCTGAAACCACATGGATCTATTGGGTTCCTGTACGATTCCATTGTGAACATTTCTTCATGAGTGTTTACTCAGGGATGCTCGCTAAACCTGTTGTGTTGTACTCGCATGCTTTTCTCTCCTTTCAGAAATTCTTGGATGACCAGAATAAAAGGATGGACAGAGTATATAAGAAGAGCCTTCAGGAGGAGGAGGCGGAGCTCAGAGAGCTGAGAGACATGGTGGAGAGCTATATGACCAAGGCCGAGAATTTGTGATGTCATTCCTTTAACCACTTGTGGGTGAGGATGGGTGGTAGTTTACTAAAGGGTTCTCTTTTCCTACTGTTTTTTTTTTTTTTTTTCCTCTCCCAAAACTTTGCTGTTCGGTAAAATTAAAATGTGCTACAATTGTGTATCTATATTTGACCTAGATAGAGAACCCCAACGGTGTCCTTAAGGCACTTTGCTGTACATGTGCTACTGTTATGATTGCTTATGATTGCTCCATAACTGTCTTATGTACTGATATAGTTGATGCTTCTGACTGCCTGTCAATCCACAATAGAGAGGATGTCAAAAATATTTTATTCATTGTACTGTTATGTATTAGCATTCTAGTCATCGTACCTCAAGTCAAGGTATAAGTATAAAACGCAAACATCCATTGCTTTTTCAGTAGTAGACAAATATACAGTCTATATATGGTAGAATATATTAAATGTAAATAAATACACTAACGGAAAAATAACAAATGTAAATTTCCTCTCCACTGAGACTGTAGATGTTCCTGATCATATTTGGCATTTGGGGTGGGGCTGGGTGGGGGTTGAGGACCTTCTGCTGCATGTGTTCCCATACACTGGTATTCCCTGTTGGGAAAAGCAAAATGGTTGTATGAATTGGGTAACACTGACATAACCATACCATTGTCTAAATGAGTTAAGTATTTATAGAAATTCTGCTGCCTTTTTATGCAGAATGATTTTTCATTTTTATGTTCCTTTGTGCTTTCTTTAAATAGTTCACTATAAGCCCTGAATCCCTATAACCCTACCTGGATAAAAGGCAAGAGACAGTGGCTGGAAGTATATTAATTCATCAACATTAAAATGCATTCAGAGAACCAGATTCTTTTCATTACTGAATTATGTTTACATCATACACTATATGGACAGAAGTATTGGGACAGCTGGCCATTACACATATAGGAACTTTTGGCATCCCATTCTAAATCCATAGACATCAATGTGGAGTTGGTTCCCCTTTGCATTTATACCAACTGCCACTCTTCTGGAAAGGCTGTCCACAGGATTTTTAGTATGGCTGTAGGAATTTTGCCTATTCATCCAAATGAGCTTGTGAGATCAGGCACTGGTGTTGGACATGAATGCCTGGTTCGCAATCTCCATTGTAGTTCATCCCAAAGGTGTTCGATGAGGTTGAGGTCAGGGCTCTGCGGGCCAGTCAAGTTTTTTCACACTAAAAACTCACCAAACCCTCCTTATAGACCTTGCTTTGTGTATTGGGACACAGTCATGCTGGAACAGAATAGGGCCTTCCTCAAACTGTTCCTACTAAAGTAGAAGCATAGAATTGTGCAAAATGTCTTGGTTTCCTCAAGCATTAAGAGTTCCCTTGACAGGAACTAAGTGGCCAAGCCCACACACTGCAGTCAGGTAGGTAACGTTCTCCTGGCATCTGCCAAACTCAGACTCGTCCATCAGTCTGCCAGAATGTAAAGTGTGACTTGTCACTCCACAGAACATGTTTCCACTGCCTCAGAGTCCAGTGGCGGCGTGCTTTACACCACTACATCTGATGCTTGGCATTGCGCTTGGCTCTGTCAGGTTTGCATGCCGTTGCTCGGCCATGGAAGCCCATTTCATGAAGCCGTCATGCACGCAGTTTTTGTGTTGGGGTTAAGAGGAAGTTTGGAACTCTACAGTCAAGTCAACAAAGTGCTGGTGATTTTTATGCACCATGCGCTTCAGCACTTGATAACCCCGCTGTCCTACATTACGTGGGCTGCCATTTTGTGTTTTCTGTTCCTAAATGCCTTCACTTTGCAATAATAGCACTTCTAGTTGACTGGGATATCTAGCAGGGATGAAATTTCACAAACTGACTTAATGCATGCTTGAATTTACTAAACTCTTCAGAATGACCCATTCTTTTGCAAATATTTGTAAACCTGACTACATGGCTAGGTGCTTGATTTTATACATTTGTGGCAAGTGGTCTGTTTGAAACGAAACACCTGAATTCAGTGATTGAGGTGTGTCCCAATACTTTTGTTTATATCGCGTTTTCTGTAAATACTCAAAACTGAAAAGAATATTGGTTTTGATTTAGACTACCAGCTCTGTCACCAGCAAAGTGACTGCAGCCGGGGTCACTGTCTCCTTCATGCTTCACAAATGGATCTCCCACCCTTTCTGCGTCTCGAATATATAGCTGTTGGGTTGAAATATTTAAGAATTTGGTTTGCTTACCCATAAGACAAGTCTCCATTCCTCAGGCATCCAGTTTCTTTGCTTTTCATCCCAAGTGAGTCACTTCCTCCTCTGTACTCTTTGTACCAATTCTTCCACTTATACCTCCTGTCAACAGTTGATGCTAAATCTACTTCTACTAGCATTTAGCTGAACTTGATTGTCAGATGCAGTTAATCACCAGTTTCCCCAGACTTTTTCTTCTTTGACCTGCCCGACCTTGTTCATTCCTCATGAGTGTGAGTTTCTTTGGATGATAACAGTCTTAGCTGCCTCAGCTACAGACACTTGCAAAGTTCTTGTGGTTTCTCTTGAAGATCGAGCTACATTTCTTTAATTAGACCATCTGTTTTTTTTTTCTTTGCTGAATGGGACATTTTTTTTGCTGGCCACAAACATTCATGGTACCAATGCAGCATAACACTCATTTAAAAAAAAAAAAATGAAGTTACTGTGAAAATAACTTTGATTCTGAAAATATCTAAGAAATACACATGTTTAATAAATGACTCAAACCTGGGCTGGGGTTGATGTCCTACTTTGGGTGCTGCTTCGCTGACATTTGCAGAGTTTCCTTTTTTATTGTGAAGGCAATTCACTTATGACTACCTTCTTTTATAAGAACATACACACGCATATATATTTATCTTATATATAATAAACATAATTATAGAACAGATAATTGAAACATGATTTCAAGTAGGCCTAATCAAATTTTGACTAGCATTGCATATGACCTGAATCACTCTACTACCTAGAACATAAGAAATTTACAAACGAAGGGAGGCCATAAGGCCCATCAAGCTCGTTTGGGGAGAACTCAACTAATAGCTCAGAGTTGTTAAAATCTTATCTCTGCTTATCTTAGCTCTGATTTAAAGGAACCCAGGGCTTTAGCTTGCACTACACAAACAGGAAGACTATATTTTCTATGTATATGTAATAAATTCAATCAAAATATACATTAAAGTACAAAGATGTTTTTCTTGTTTGTTTTTTTTAGCAAGAAGAACGATAGTTTAATGACAATTCACAAACTGTCATTGTATGGGAGGTTATTTTTTTAGGTTAGTGTTTCCAGTCGGCAATCTAAGGACTTAGCACTATGTCCTTCGCTTACTTCCGGTGTATGTTTCCGGTCTCAGCTAACTCACATTAATAACGGAATTTCACCAAAATAAGAGTAGGGACGAGCCTTAGCGAAACTATAAGATGTTTTCGGAAGAAAATAAAGTATTACTTTATTTACAATTAATATACAATTTATATACAGTTTCATGTACAATATCAAGCAACTTCATCAACTGTGCTAAAATAAATGTGAGAAGTTTAGTAATCCTTTTTAAAATGTTAGTTATCTGTCAGGACAACCGTTGTCAGTTTACATATTACAATTCATAGTAAACCTTTTTGAGATGTTTTATAATGTATAATTAAATTAATACGTTATTAACAAATGTGACAATTTAAACATCGCTAGAGTTTTACGGTGCTTATATTTTTATTTGGAAGTCAGACCTGTAGTGTCTCCAGCATATCAAAGGCAAATGCAAATCTATGTCTATCACATCATATTAACACACCAAAATGAAATAGTTGCTTCTACAGTGAAGCATACAATGCGAAGCCGTACTTAACGTCTTTTATTTTGAAAGCCAGGGAAAACCCGGAAAGGATTGTTACTACCGCCAGCAACGACAGACAAACGTGGAGCTACAATGTGTGCTTGGAACGGAGGGAATTTCGGGCTCGTTTAAACCGAGTACGATCACATTTATTTTAACTAATACGCGTGCAGCCTTTCCATCATCTAATATAGCTATGGAGCTCGATACCGATGTCCTGCCGACCCCGAAAGGAGGGTTCCACTGCAAACTGTGTGATATCAACGTACCAAATAGTAAGTTTTGTTATTTATAACAACTAATAATACGTGTCGCACATCACATTATAATAACTATGTATTTGTTAGGTAGATAAGAAGCATTTTGTCTGACCGGCGTATAAAATCGAGCTTTTTATAAATATTGCTTTGGTTATTTTTCAACATTGATGTTGCTTTTCTATTTATTTATCAGATTTAATTGTATATAAAGTCGAATGTCCAGCCTAACTGTTTTCTCAGTCTGCGAATTAAAGTTACGCATTTGCGCTGGCTCGCGTTTGATAAGATGGATAAAACAAGAACCTGTATTTTTAAAGCTTTGACTATTTGTGTGGGGATGACCAGCACTGGTGTAATGCGCGTGTCGCTGGTGTGTGGCCAGAAGCCAGCTTGGAGGACCACCTGAAGGGGCGAAAGCATGGCAAGCTGCGCAGCGTGCGGGACACCCGGCAGAGGCAGGAGGCCAGCAGCATCTTCGTCAGCGGCTTCAGGCGCGGCACATCCCAGCAACAGATCACCGATTACTTTCAGCAGTTCGGACCTGTGTCGGAGGTCATTATGGACAAGGACAAGGTCTGTTCTAAGGGGCTCTTCATTGGATTCAGATCAAGTGTCATTAGTACCAGATTCCCGGAAATGAGCAACGTTGTATAATCTTACAGCTCATTGAATTGTTATACTGGCCGGTGAATGTCAGGGATTATTCATGCTGGTGTACTGAGTAGCTGTGATTTGTTCCCCCTGTGCACAGGGAGTGTATGCCATTGTGGAGTTCGCTGAGGTGGACGGTCTGTCAGCAGTGCTGTCTCAGGTGCAGCACAGCCTGGACAGCCAGAAGCTGCGTGTGAAGCCCAGGGAGAAGAAGGAGTTCAAGTACATACCGAAAAAGAAGCAGGATGCGAGGAATCCCCGGCTGAGCCTAGAGCAGCTTTCTCAGGACCTCTGTCAGGCAGCGTCAGTGAGTTTCCCCTTCTCTCCCATGCTCACCCCCCATAACATCCAGCTTCTTCTGTTATCAGAGTTAACTGTGTAGTCAGAATATGAAGAAACCCCTTCTATTCTAACTCGCTACCAAAATACACCGCATTAGTAATGGTAGTTGTACATGAATATAGGGCTGTCACGATCTTGAAATTTAACTTATTGATTAATTGTCATGCAAATGATTGCAATTAACGATTTAATTGTCGTCTTCTGTTCATTTTTAACACTATCAGCCTGGAGTTGCCCTAATTAATTTAATACATATGCACCCTCAAAATTGAATATTGTAACATAACAAAAAAATTAAATTAGCCTTTTAAGCTTTGTAAACAGAAATTGTACTGGGCAGATGACATAAATAGCAAATAAGAAGTTAAACGCCTCGAGATAAAGTTAGTGTTGTCACTTCTCAATTCGTACTACATACCTGATTTTAACTCGCGCTTCAGCACTGCTTCATCCATTCATCCTACCATTTTATGGCAAACCATATTGTCGACATTTACAGCAAACTAAACTGGATAACTTATTGGAATTAAGTCTGGGGAAAATATAAGTGAATGAAGATAATTATTATTCACAGACACACACCAATGTATTGAGAAATGAGTGAACCAAAATATTGTGCTGTGGTCTCTTCTTGTTTTTTCCACGGCTGTATATTCACATAGACCCCCATGATGATTACCATACAATATGGCTTTAAGCACATGGAATGTAACTTCTCTGGTGGGAAGCCTGAGCTGGTGCCAGGAGGTAGAGAGATTCTGAATACCGGGAGAATATTTTAAACTGGATTTGAGAAAGCACTTCTTTATACAGCGAGTAGTTAGAGTATGGAATAGTCTTCCTGTTAATGCAGTGCAAGCTAAAACCTTGAGTTCCTTTTTTTTTTTTGAGTTCCTTTAAATCAGAGCTAGATAAGATTTTAACAACTCTGACCTATTAGTTGAGTTATCCCCAAACAAGCGTGATAGGTAGAATGGACTCCTCTCGTTTATAAATTTCTTATGTTCTAATAGGTGTGCGTTAAGTTGAGGTCAACTGTGACTCGGGCTCTGTAACCAAATTCCTGGAGAGGGGTTGGACACTATTTCACTCGGGAGTTGTCCATAGTGAGAGATGCCGGGCCAGTCTGGGTCTGGGTCTACTTATAGCCCCCCAGTTCGGTGCCAGTATGTTGGAATTTACCCTGATGAGCAAGAGAGTCACCTTCCAACGACTTCGACTGTGGTGGAGGATGTGCTCTAACTTTTGTCTGCGCATATGCACCAACCAGCAATTCAGAGCATCCGGCCTTCTGGGAGACCTTGGATGGGGTGCAACCTGTTAGGGGGTGATTGGGAGCAATGGCTTGCCCGGTCGGAATCTGCCAGAAATTGTCCTGCATCCCGAGGGAATGAGAGGACATTGAGTATGAATGGGCCATTTTTCAGGATGCCATTGGATAAACGGCTGTGTGGAGCTGTGACCATAAGGTTGTTGGTGCCTGTCATGGTGGCCATCCCCAAACCTAGTGTAGGATACCAGCGGTAAAAAGAGTGGTCAGGCTGAAGGAGGCCTTCCATGCTTGATTAGCTTGTGGGACTCCTGAAGCAGCTGATGGGTACTGGCAGGCAAAGCAAGAACTCGGTGTGGTGAGTTTGGTGAGGAAATGGAGAAAGATTTTCGGTTGGCCTCAGATTCTGGCAAACCGTCAGATGACTCAGGAGTCTGATGCTGTTTACATCAGGGTTGGAGAAGTGTTGACTTCAGATTGGGATGTAGTTTGGCGGTGGAAGGAGTATTTTGAGGACCTCATGAATCACACTGATACACCTTCCTTAGAGGAAGTAGAGCTGTAGAGGAAGTAGAGCTGTAAGACTCATTGGAGGACTTACCCATCTCAATGCCACTCAAGTAGTCAAAAAAACTCTTTGGTGATAGGGCTTCTGGGTATGGATGAGATTCGTCCTGAGTGCTTGAATGCTCTTGACGATGTTGGGCTGACACGCCTCTTCAAATTTGCATGGTGATTGGAGACAGTCAGCGTCTGATTCTGTTCAAAACATTTATGGACAGAATTTTTAGGCGTAGCCCAAGGGTGGAAGGGGTCAGGTTCAGTGGCCTCAGGATTGCATCTTTGCTTTCTCCAGATGTTGTGGTCCTTTTGGTTTCATTGGGCTGTGACCTGGAGCATACTGGGGTGGCTTGTAACTGAGTGTGAGGTGGCTGGGGTTAGGATCAGCACCTCCCAGGCTGAGGCCACGTTTCTAAGAAAAGGGTGGATTGTCCATCCAGGTAGGGGATAACTGGCTGCTTCAAGCAGAGGGATGAGCAGGAGAATGACAGGCGGATCAGTGCAGCATTGGCAGTGATGCGAACGCTGTGTCATTCTGATGTGGTAGAGAGAGAGCTGAGCTGGAAGGCAAAGCTTTCACTTTTCTAGTTGATATACGTTTCTACCCTCACCTATGGTCGCAAGCTTTGGTTAGTACCCGAAAGAATGCGATCGTGCATACAGGCAGCAGAAATGAGCGTCTAGGTTTAGCCTTAGGGTGAGGAGCTCGGACGTTTGGGAGGGACTCTTAGTAGAGCTGCTGGTTCTCCACATGGAACGGTGGTGTGGTCGTCTGTAGGATGCCTCCTGGACGCGACCATGGGGATTTGTTTCAGGCATGTCCAAATGGGAGGAGGCCCCTGGGCAGATCCCGGACACTTAGGAGATTACTGCCTCTTGGCTGACCTGGGAACGCCCGGGTATTCCCCCAGTGGAGCTGGAGGAGGTGGCTGGGGAGAGGGAGGTCTGGGCATCCCAACCCTAGATAAGTGGCGGATGGATGGATGGATGGATGGATAACATATTATAATAGATATATCTAGAAATAATTGAAAAAAATGTATGTAGAGTATGCATTGATTGGAATTTTCACTGCTGGGCTCCTATCTCAAGCCCCTCCTATCATTCAGAGTAATGCCATTTGTGAGACTCTTGATGATATGTTACTAATGATGTAAGCCAAGCCCCACTCAAGACAGCCTGAATCAGTCACAGATCCTTATTCTCTCTGTCTTTCTCCAAGACTACCCCTATATCCGCACTGCTCAGGTCATGTTTCTTCTTCTTCTTCTACTTTTTTGTCCTCCTTCTTTGTCTTTGTCTTCGTCTTCTTCTTCAGGCTTGGATCCACTAAAATCTTAAGTAGCACATCAGTTATTTTTTAGTTATTAGTACAAAAAATGAAATAAGATGGATTACATAGATCTTTATTTGCATGTGTTACAAGTGAAACTGTATGTGTGTGACTTAATGTATGTGGAATCAGTGTCATTCACTACAAACAATGACATTAACGTACGAGGTGCAAGTCAATGAATAAATGTGAACCTGAAAGTGAATATGGTCAATACATTTCTGCTAGTAACTGTAGGGAGTTACCTGGGATTCTGAGTGTGTCCAATTGGGGTAGTGTTTGAGTACCAGGTGGAAGATGGGTAAAGTGCTAGGTGTGGATTTGCAAACCATTCAACACATAATCATTCTACGAGTGGAGATAAGAATCGATCTTCTACTTAACGGGTGCCGTGCTGAGCCATGGGAAAGAGGATTCAAACTGAAAATTTAATCCACCAGGATTTCTGCCCCCAACATGACAGTACTGTGAGGATGTGAAATGAAGTTTGAGGGAGGATTAGTAATCTGCACTTTTAGTGTGGCTGTGAGCAAGTACAGCTGCTGCAGTGTTCTTCTGGTACTGAGTGCTGACACTGTTTCTGGGAGAGATGACCTAAATTTCAGGGACAAAATGAATAACAACATGGCATGAATATTCAACATCTGCTGACGAGCTTTGAGCTTCTGGGACAACTGTTATTAGGGGATTCAAGTTTTTTCCAGTCATCAAACGTAGGTGCTGAAATGAGCAAACAGAGCCTACTTACTATACAAACAGAGATGTTTTTGAAAACGCAGAGCAGATCCTTTACGTCACAGATGTATGTCTGTAAACAGAGAGTGGGTTGGGTGAGTAAGTGTTGTTAATTGCATTATAACTTCATATGAGTCTCTTGGCTCAGAATTTAGGCTGCCTGCAGTTGTTTAGCTGTCTGGAGTCTTCCTCTTGAGTGGCCTTCAGAGAGCGTCCGTGTGGTTGAGGTGGGCCCATGCTTGTAAGGCTTTCTGTCGCCACCAGGTGAATGAACAGATGCAGTTGCTGGTAGAGAGGTTCCAGCTGTCTGAGAACGAGAAGAAGGTCCGCGAGCTGTTTCTGCAGTTGTTACAGGAAGTCTTCTCTGAGTTCTTCCCAGGTTGGTACCCATATCGCCCACCATACTCCATACTGGTCTCGTCAAAAGTGTATTGCATACGAGTTAAGACGTTTGTAACCTCCATGTTTCTGATGGGATACAAATAATGTCACAAAATCTTTATCTGACCTTCAAGATGGTTACATATTAAACCTTAAAACATGTTTATATAACAAACCAAGTCACATGACTTGACTGTGTGCTGAAATACATGAACCTTTTGTCTTGCTGAGCCTTTGGCATCCATGACTGCAACCTGGAGTTACAAATATTTTGTCGTTCCAAATCACAGTTTCTTTTCCCTTTTTTTGAGGATCTGCTGGAATATTGATCATCATTGCTGTGTTGCAGTACCCATTTTTAACACAGTTTCATTTCACTGCAGATCAGTTTGACGTTCTCTAGAATATTTTGGGATTGCTCCAAATTTAATCCTTAGGCAGAAAAGAAGCCCCAAACCATGACAGTCCCACCGCCATGCCTGACAGCTGGGACAAGGTTATTTTTGTTGGGGACACTAGGTTTTAGCCCCATCTGTCTGGAAAACATTCATCTAAAAATCTACCAGATCACCCGGTCGGTCTGTTGCAAACATGGGAAGAGCAGTGATTTGCTTTTCTCCCTTAGCTTGTTTTTGAGAATGATGATCATCTCCGCAGCTTTTTCTGTTTTGGTCCAAGGCTTCTGTTACACACCTTGTTTCTCTAGGTAGGATAGCTTATAAGAACATGCATGTCAAAGCACATCAAGTGTCACCGCGATCTTAAATTCTCTCTCCGCTGGTAAATCCCAAAATATTTTTCAGAGATACTTTGTAGAGCTGTTCCTTCTCTTTTACAAAAGAAACACCCAGTTTTCATTTATTAAAGATATCACTGTCATTTTCCACAAAACAGATGGGAATTGCAAAGCAGCTCTGTATAGACATATGAGTGATTCTCCATGTGTGTATATATGGTTCCTTTTATAATATAATATGTTTGGGGGTGTGTTAATCCTGCAGAGTGTCAGATCCTGCCTTTTGGCTCCTCTGTCAACACCTTTGACATCCACTCATGTGACTTGGACCTTTTCCTGGATTTGGAAAACACAAAGATCTTCCAGGCAAAGGCTAAGAGCTCCTCAGAGCAGGTATGCAGACAGCTTTGCCTTCTCACAGTTCTCCTAACGCTCCAGTTGTTGAACTCTAGATTTGTGAGTCACTGGCAGATGTTTGTCACTCAGCCATTGTTCTCCAGAAAATGCATGTCAATGGGAAATGGACCATCCATGTTTTAATGACTTTCTGTTCTGCATGTATTTGAGCACCTTTGGTTGAATCGCACTGGAAGGTGTCTGTCTGATAGAGATTTTATGGGAAGCTGATCTTGCTTGTTGGCAGACTGACTTTCATAATTGACAGTACTGACCCCAAAAAGTGCTGGATTCACTCATTCACTTTACGTCTCCGTCTTTCCGTCTACTCCGGGGCAGACCGCGGAATGCCCGTTAGAGGACAGCCGGTCCGAGGACTCCATCCTCTCGGACATAGACCTGTCCACGGCCTCCCCCGCCGAGGTGTTGGACCTGGTGGCCACGGTCCTCCGGAAGTGCGTGCCAGGGGTGCACAAGGTCCAGGTCTTGAGCAGCGCCAGGCTCCCCGTGGTTAAATTCAGCCACCGGGAGTTGGGCATGCAGGGAGACATCACCATCAACAACAGGTCAGCACCCACAATGCCTTGCAGCATATCACTGGGTGTACATGCATCCATTTGGACTGGAGCTTCCTTGTTAATTAAATAATAATAATTAAAAAAGTTCCAACTTCTGCTCACTTCCCGTGCTTAAGATGTCATGATCTCTGAAGACTAATCACTGCCATTTTAGCACCGTTGCAGTGTTGACAAAAGCTTTCTTTGGTGGCTCTTTACTATAAACATTTAGTGATAATTAAATATTTTCCTTTGTTTGCATGTGTTACAAGTGAAACTGTATGTGTGTGACTTAATGTATGTGGAATCAGTGTCATTCACTACAAACAATGACATTAACGTACGAGGTGCAAGTCAATGAATAAACACACAACAAGGAACCCAATGCCATTTTTAATTCACAAACGATCACTGGATTAAAAATTTTGAAGTGTCATTGTAAATATAATATTGAGATGTACTGAAGCGTCTGAAGAGATGTAGGTTCTGTGTTTTACTGCCTCATTTTTATCAGTTAATATGGACCCAGCTCCCCCAGCGTGACACCTTAAGAGTTTTACCTCAGAAATCCTGGCAGAACTTAGTGGAGCATCAGTGTTGATTGGACCAGCGAGAAGCCGGGTTCTTGCTCAGCTAATTGCGTGTTCCGTCGGCCGATTCTGCCTTCCGGCTTTGAGCTGAAAGTCCACGGTCACCAAGTAATAACGTGTGTGTTGTGACCGAGTAATAACGTGTGTGTTGTGACCGAACATAGCGGCGGAGAGGGCGGTTCAGTCACGGGGAGAGAGCCGTGTGTGAGGCTCCTCTGTCCTCTCGCCCCCTGCCTTAGGCTGGCGGTGAGGAACACTCGCTTCCTCCAGCTGTCCTCGGGCCTGGACGACAGGCTCCGCCCCCTGGTCTACACCATCCGGTACTGGGCCAAGCAGAAGCAGCTCGCAGGTGAGGCTTGTCACTCCAGTAACAATGTTAGCTCTTCCCAAAGACCTCTTCCTGGACATTCTATACCCCAACCATGCTCCAAAATGAAAAATGACATTTAATTGAAATCCTGACGTTTTGCTAGCTTACATTAGTGACTTGTTTAATACGTCTATTTCTGTGTGTAACAAAGTGCTGTTGTATGTTGGGTTTTTTTCTTTTCTTTTTCTGCTTAAGGGTTACATAAGGTGCTTCTCGATTCACAAGCTGCCCAGGGAGAGTTTGGGCACGATCTCGATGACTGTATGCCATTTTATAGGGAGACCCTGGGGAACTGCACCCAGCAAGGGGTATTTTAATGATTCGGCTGAGAGTAGGGAGCCACGTCGTGGCCATGACTGCATATATTTTACTCTTCCTAGTCTCCAAATGTAAATTGGGACCAGAATCAGAGGGTGGGATTTTATTTAAAAAAAAAAAAAAAACTCTTTGTAAATGAGGTAAAAGTGTCTCTGAATTTGCATGCGGCTTGGTCTTTAAATATCACTTTGGGGTAGTTACTTGGTAAGACAAAATTATTTATACAATAATATTTAGACAAAAGCCAGCAGTAAGAGAAGGTACATAGAAAATAAAAGGTATAATATTTGTTAATCAATTAAATGAATTAGCATTGGTAGCTTTTGGTAAATCATTTTAAACATGATGTTAATAAGGTCTTTTGTCATTAAAGAGAATGTCAGTGTTGGTCAGGCGTAGATCTCCTGAAGACAGTATTTCTCCCTGAGGACCAGTTTGAGAAACCCCGTCATGGGATATTGAAAGTGCGTTACTCTCTGCTCCTATAGTGGTGTGTACGTCATCAATTATGCGCAGTTCAGATTTTCACAGCATTTTTAATTAGCTGTCACGTTTTGCTCGTTAGGGCCAGATATTTAGCATTTCACTGTGATTGATTTTTTTTTTTCCCCCCAGCCCCGGCAGTTAAAAGGTGTTCAGCTGTGCTTAATGAGTTAAGTGAATGACTGAAACCTGGCTACTCGCAGTTGCAGTTCTCAATGCCATCCTCAAGGTGGCACCAAACACCAACAGTTTCTATTACCATTTCCTGCTCTGTGTGGCATCTATGGATAAGGACCGCCAGAATCACTATAAGCCTTATTTGTAGATTCTAATTAAATATTGCCTGTGCGGTAGCTGGAAAAGTTAGGTGGAATTCAGTACCAAATTCAACACAGACTGAAAACTGTAATCAAAACCACTCATAGTTTATCATGTTCTTTGGTAAAGGAGTGTTGTAAAAGCTTAAATCACGAGTTCCCTTACAGGACCTGAACTTCTGTTGGGTTCATAAGGCTTGGCTGCTTATTGGTATCGGGCGTGATGCGTTCTGTCTTTCTTACAGGCAACCCCTTTGGAGGTGGACCATTGCTGAATAACTACGCCTTGAGCCTGCTGGTCATCTTTTTCCTGCAGAACCGGGATCCCGTTGTTCTCCTTCCTCTCAAGCGGCTCAGAGAGTTGGCTTGTAAGTTCAGCCAGTCTTGCACCAGCACCAGAAACCACACACAAACACATGCAGTCAGTTATATACCACTGGGATCTGACTCTGTGTCCTGCTAGGTGAAGAGGAGGAGTGTGTGATCGAGGGCTGGAACTGCACCTTCCCCAGCCAGCCCATCGCTGTGCCCCCCAGCAAAAACACAGAGGATCTTTGTAAGTGTCAGGCTGGCCTTTCGCGTCCGGGGGAATGTGAAGGGTGCCGTTATTATCATTTTGACCTGGGGCTGAGGTTAACAGTGGAAATTTGCTGTGTATTTGAATTATTTAAGCCTGCTGTGTAGTCCTGCTTGGAAGTGGTTCGAGTCTTTCAGTTGGTCTCAAGTACTTTGTAAAAACAGCCACACTTGAATCTAACCCGAAATTGCCCCCCTCCCCATAACAGTGACGTGTTTGACCCACAGCGCTCACCTCCAACTATGAACCTACCTGTTAACCCTTCCAGGCCTGGTTCTGCACCAGTCGCTGTTAGAGCACACTGTTTTTTCCCAGTGATTTATTTGTCTGTTTTCCCTGATTGGTACAAGTGTAATGGGTTATGGAATCATTCCAATTAATAGAGCAGTTGGTCTTCGCTTAGTATGAATTTATGCACATTTTAGTAAAAGTAATACTTGTAATGTTTGTGCTGTTTGATGCGATGAAGGATAATGGCGTAAGGAGGGAACGTGTTAATGTGTCTAATTTTGTATGACAGTTTGTGTTGCCAAGGTTTACCGTAAAAGCCTGATATATTTTTATAACAGTTGCTGTAGAAATGGTAAAAACATCATTTCCCTCTGATGCTGTTCTGTCAGCTGCTGACAAATGAGGCAGATCTGAAGTCAGGTAACATGACAGGAATGCATTTAGTACCAGAATCTGACCTCTTGTTACCCCTGTTTCACATTTAGGCAGATAAGCCGCTTATGCCCAGAATGCTATGGAGAACGGCAGTTGTGTTTTTAGTAATAGAAGCTTTAATGCTACAATTTTCAGCAGTGATACTTTAGGATTAACGCGGATTTACAAATATTACAAAGGGGAAAAAAAAGTATGTTCACTGACAGATCAATATTCAACAGCCTACCTTCTCTATTTACCAGTTCAGATAGACTTGTTTTAATGGATTTACATAAATGGGTTTAAAAGGTGCGGACAAGGTCAGTACAGATAAAGGCTTGGATGAATTTAAATGAGTTTCGTTAAGAATGCTGTTTAATGCTAATTTTACTGAGGCATTTTGAATGTGGTATTGTTCTACCGTGAAATGAAAAAAGGATGCTAACAAATGTTAATCAGGACATGTACTTCATTTTAATGTAACAGAACAGACTGTCAGAGAAAATACACGTTCGGTTATTAGTCACTTTGTTAAATTCCCCAGGTGCCAGATTTTTAACAACTTCTTATTGACACTCAGTAATTTGTCCATCTGTCCATCCATCTACCTACCAGGAGTCTTGGATGAGTCCCTCACTGTCATGGGGAAAACTCTCACACCCATGAACATGTACTGACCAGTGTTGTATATTATATTACCTGTAATGCGTACCCAGCACTCGGCTCACTTTTGGGTGACTGAATTATATGCCTGCTGGATTTTCTCAGGAAAAACAAATCTTAGTTCATCTATAGCTGTTGCTTGTGAGTCATGACACTCATTGGAAAATCTAGTGTAGGAATGCTTTCTCAAGGGAGACGGGAATATTACTTTGACTGATGATCGTGCAAAACAATACAGTATTATTCAGATATTTTGTTTACCATTTCTAATCTCAACATAATAATAAATTTTATTTGTATTGCACTTTATATTTTAGCAATCTCAACGTGCTACAGAGTAGAAATAAAGAAATAAAACAGGAGAATCTATAAAATACTTTAATACTAATACTGTCTTTCTAAAAAGATGAGTTTAAAAGCATCAATAGACATACTGCAAGAAGTTCAGCTTTAAGACTGAACCGTAACGTTTTTCCTTCAAATGTTCTCAGAGTCACTGATGCTGACGTTTTTGCCGTTTTGCTGTACAATCTTATGCAACCCTAGCTGAAAGAGATTACGTCAGCACTGTCATAATTATCGCTGAATATGATAAAGGACGTGGTGCTGGCATTTCGGTGTCAGTGTACGGTTTTGTTTTGGGTGTGAGTGTAGCCATGAACACATACCATTGCTGCTGTCTTGGCCCTGAGCCCTGTGGCATCCCTGTGGCTCTTTCCTGTGGCTCTTTCCTGGCACGCACTTTGCCTCTTCCATCATTTTCTGGATTTAATGGACTGAAGTATATAGTTGTTCAGCTCTAGCCAATCTTTCCCCCTCCCCTCTTCCTTTTTTGCCCCTCAGGTGTCCTCCTGGCTGGGTTCTTCACATTCTACGGGCAGTTTGATTTCGCGGGATCGGTTGTCTGTCTTCGGGAGGGTCAAACCTTTCCCATCACGGACTTCCTCACCAACGAGAGGGAGGGGGGGAAGCTGGCGACCGGGCAGCAGGAGGTGGTGGGGGATGCTGCAGCCAAGGCCAGTGCGCCCAAGCTTGGCCCCCTCAACGTTTTGGACCCCTTTGAGTTGTCCCACAATGTGGCGGGCAACGTGAATGAGCGGACGCAGAAGATTTTTCAGCAAGAGTGTGAAGAGGCAGCAAAGTACTGCCGCAGTCTACAGTACCAGCGCAAGTCGGCTAAGGGGAAGGCATGGGGGCTGGTTCGCCTGTTCGTTCCCCATGGTGGCGCCTCCCCAGGATCGGCTGGAGAACCTGAGAGAGAGCTGGTCATCAGTGTTCCTTTCAAGGCTGGCGCGCTTCCTAAAGCAGTTCGGAGCGAGCTCCACCTGGCCGGGGACCGCTTCCGGCTGTTCTGGTTCGGGAAGGTATGCCGTGCCGTTCTGGCTGTGTTTCAGGACGTGCTGAAATGCAGCGTGACCCACATAAAAGGTCTGGAAGAGCCGTGGGTGGAGCAGGAATGGGCGAGTCGGGGGGATCCGGTGGACGGTCCTGTAGGAGGTCAGAGCACTGCTGGTGAAGATGTACAGCATGATACCCCTGCAGCCAGTGAAACTGACACTGCTGCACACAGAAATGGAGGGCAGGAAGCCGGCAGCAGCGATGGCGCTTGTGGTCCTTCCTCAAGTGTAGATTCTGCTCCTCTGGGACAGGTTCAGAGGGCCACCAAGAGGGCATTGACAGAAGACGACGGTGCGTCGTCTTCCCATTCTGACAAAAAGCCGAAACTGGCCAGCCCAGAGAAGTTGGGAGCAGTCCGTTGGTACTGCCAGGCTCGGCACAAGGTGTGGGCAGGACGCCGGAAGGTGAGGAGGGACCTGCTGAAGGGCATACCGGAGACCTCCAAACCAGAGGGTGGCAGCGTGGAGCTGGAGACCAGAGTGACAGAGCAAATTGCGCAGGAGCAGGCAGAACCGAGCGAGTTGCTAGAGTTTAGTGTGGAAGCCAAGGTGCTGGGAGGCACAGAGAGCACCCGGGCGCAGCTCCGGTTCAGCCCCGCCGATGCACATGCCAGCCTTTTTCAGGACTTCTTCCATTTTTTGGAGTCCTTTCTACCGAGGATGACAGAAAAGATTCTGGAAACATTGAACTGAAATGGAGGATTATTACAGTGTTATTAAGAGTACAGTACACTCACTGACTTAATGTATAATGCTGAAAACATTAGTCTGCTCCTTTAGGCAGCCTTTAAAGATTTTTATGATTTTGTGTGTTTTCGGAGCCAGAGGGTAATGTTACCCCAAGTTGATAAAATACCCCAAAAGAAATGTGTAACAGTTATACAGTAGACACTGATGTAATGAATAAAATGGCTCTTTTTGATTTCACTTCCAGAATCTGTGCTTAAATATCACTTCAGTATTTTATTTGTACCTTAGCTTAATCGAGTGCATCTTCCGTGTGGTTGACTCAACTCTGCTCAGCTCTATTACATAAATGATAGATTTTATAGATTGGCTTTGTTTGAACTGACTGAAATGTGCTGGTTTCTTGTTTAAAACATCTCTCCATACCAGCCAGACCTGCACGAGAATATAGATTTGCCACCAGTCAAAGAGGGGAAATTACTTGCAGGAGGTGAAGCTGCAGAAAGTATCGATCCACTGGGAAGCCTGAACGTGGACTTTGGAGAAATCGATTCCCCACACTCAAGGTGTCACGCGGTTAAATCTGTGAAGTGGTCCTATGAGCCCATTCAAACCTGCAGTGGGCAGGACCTCAGAAGTCACAGCCGGCATGGCTTTGCTGTGTTGCTTTGTACTTGGTTTGTTGCTGTGGTTCTTTGTAGTGACGTAGGTCTGTGTGAAGGGTAGCTGAAAAATCCCAGCAGTCTTGACCTGTGCACTTACAGGAAACTTTAAGGTGATTGTAATTTATTTTTAGGTGGCATCAAGTCGACGTTGAATCCTTGTGACCATATAGATGGCTTTTCTCCAGAATGTTCTGTCATCTGACTGGGTCTACGGGTTTCCCAACAGTACAGCCATTATTGTGATGTTTCAGTCCATCTTCCTTGATCCAGGTCATCTTTGCTTTTAACTTCCTTCTTTTACATTTGACTTTCAAAAGCATTGTGGGCTTTTCCAATACAGTTTTCACATAATATGCCCAAAATTAGACTTCTTCAGTCAGGTCATTTGAACTTCAAGTGAATTTTCAAGCTTGATTTTTATCAAGACTCCACTAGTCTGTTTTCTTAGAGGTCTCTGGTTTTCTTAGGTTCTTTACTACCATCAAAATTAAAAGGCATGAATACTCTTCCTGTCCTGCCTCTTTGTTTTCTGTGCTTCCAGCTTTAGAGCCGGAAGAGACTGGGGAGGCAGGTGGTCCCTTGGGCACCAAGGAGCCGCCTACCCCCAGGAGGAGGGAGGTTGTGGTAGTTGGGTTATTCAGTTGTGTTATGTGTGCACCTGTGATAGAGGGTCCCGTACGGTTTCTTGCCTGCCTGGTACCCAGGTAGGGGACCTTCCGAGTCGTGTGGACAGGCGTCTGGCCCCAGCCGGGGTGGATCCAGTGGTCGTGGTGCATATTGGGACAATATATGTGGTACTAAGCCTAGCTAAGTTAAAAAAAAAAAAAAAATCGCAGGGCCCTGATGGCATCTTACCTACAGTATGGTTTTAAAAGAGATGAGGGATATTATTAGCCAACCTTTAACTCTAATATTCCAGAAATCGTTATCTGCGGGTGCGGTACCTTCAGATTGGAAGCATGCTAATATAACACCCATATTCAAA
>JAODKF010000103.1:29582114-29597137 GCA_026779585.1 Mormyrus proboscirostris
GCCCGAGACCGGAGCCTATCCTGGGAACAATGAGCGCAGGCAGGAACCAATCCTGGGCAACACACCGTGGGGCGCACACAGAAAACGTTATATTCTCAACAAATGTGATCTTAGTTTTTAAAGAACAGACTTCTCTTTTCGCTATGTTCTTCAATTTCAGTAATAATGATCTTTGTGCATTTTCCTGCAGCATGTTAATGCAGGAGATTCTTTGAGGACTCTAACCTTACAGATCAATGCAGTTGAATCGGGACTTGAATTGATTCATCACAATCCACAATGCATCTTTACACCCATAAACACCAGCCATGTCCCTAGTTCGTCAGTGTTTCCTGAATCCAGCTTGTCCTTGGGGCAATGTGTGTCTCAGTGGGCTAAATCTCTCTGTGATCAGGAGTTTTCAATCAGATATTTAAATTCTCAGTTTTCCTGAGAATATTCCACAGTTTGCACATGGTTGAGTGACTTTGCTGTAATCACTATATCACATGCGGTCATCTGGCTGATATTTTTTTGTTTTTCTTTTTTTGATTATGCATCATGTGTCAGAATCAAAACAATCAAAATATACCTAGTACATCTATATACAAGCAATGTGCTTTGCGGTGCAAAACAGTCAAGGACAATCAAGACAATCAGTGCATATAATGTGCATAGTGCACTGCTTTAGATGGGGAGGATGACGGGCAAAATAAACGGTTGTTGATGGGAAGAGCTGTTCTTTAGCTATGTGGTTTAAGTCTTGCTGGAAGACAGTGTTTGGGAAAAGTCCAAGCCCAGAGTGGGAGGTGTCAGCTGCAATCCGCAGTCTCGCTCCGTGGTCCCGGAGGTGTCCAGGTATTACGGGTTGCACCTTCAAACTTTTTTGTGTAGTCGATAGTCATGTCATTAAAGTCGAGTTGACGTCGACTGATCGCTGATGTCATTAATAGGAGTACAGGGGAATGGAATGCTTTGCGGCAAGCGACAGTCTGTATTTGCAAAACGTTACTGACAACAGCTCATGCATGTATATTTCACGTGGAACAGAAACGAGGAAGAACTACAGGTTACAGCTCGGCAGCAACAATAACATTTGTATGCTGCAACTTCCATTTAAGTATGAACATAGATTGATATCTCAGTATGACACTTGGGGAGGAAAACAAAACTCACAAGATCCATCCTATAAGCTGAAAGGCTTATTGCTGCAGCCAGAGCTGAATGTTGAGTGGGAGGGGCAATGTGGGAGGGGTTTAAAACTGTTACCATCTAGCACCTTAACTCTAACCTTAAACCCCCCTACCCCTTCCACTCAACACTCAGCTCCGGCTGCAGCTATATATATATATATATATATATACACACACATATATATATACACACACACACACGTTATAAGCTTGATCCTCACTGTCGTAAGGTGAAGTTCAGGAACCAATTCCCTGGTTACAAGTTCCAGGCCATCTCAACCAGGAACTTTTGAATTTGAAGCTCTTGGGCACTTTTGGATGTCGCTTTCCCATCACACAGCAGGAACTGTGACATGCTAAATAATCATATCATTTTATATGAAACTACACCCGTCACGCCAGAACAATAGAGGATAAACAAGTCGATTTTAAGTATTTATTAGTTATTGGGGGAATGATCCTGATTAAAACGGGACACAGCCTTTTAGTTATGTTTTATTTATATGGTGGCTGACATGTTTGTAATTCTTTATTAAATCTGGTCGGCAGACTGATCTTTTGTTTTCCACAGAATAAAAAGCGATGTAACTTTTTTCCTTTAATAAGGACTGTCAGGTTTCACTGCCGGCACTGACGACATTAGCCGGAAGTGTATTGGCTATCGATTGGTTATCATTTTCCGATGTGGAAATATGGAGACGCTATTCATTAATGCATGTTATTAATGTCATGATCACATGATCAGCGACTAGTCGACATCAAGCTTAAGCAGAGCAGTAAAGTCGACTCGATGACTAGTCTGTGCAGCCCCAACTGTGGATGATACTCTGCAGCCTGTGTTTGTCCTTGACAGTGGCTGAAGAGGTGAGGACCATCATTGTCTGTGGCATATTGAACTTTTGCAGCTGCCACAGGAAGTACATTCTCTGCTACCCTATCTTAGTGAGGGAGCTAATGGTCAGCTCCCAGTTAAGATCTTTGGTGATGGTGCTGCCCGGGCAGTGAAAATGCACCACCATGCTGAATGGGGAGTCACCCCAGTGGTAGGATCAGGGTTTCTAAGTTTCTCCTGAAGTCTGCTCCCATCTCTAGTAGGGGTTTAAATCTTGGGCCCCAAAGCAATCTATTTCTGTCATGATTCGATGTGGATAATCAATTATCCGATTATTTTGATAACCAAAATGCAAACCTTTTTAACGTAATTGAAAAAAATCTTCAGAAACATGGTCATAGGTACTTAAGTACGCACTATTAATGGAATACAAAGAAAGGTGATTCTCAGAACATTCATTTTTGTTATTATTAAACGGGGAAAACAAATCAGTGTAACTTGTCAAAAAAGCCAACTTTTTAACCAAAATTAAAAAAAAAAACATATTAAAGAAGTGATACAGTATTGCCCATTAACCAAGGCTAGTGCTACACCAATGTGGAAATTTGCTAGCGGTGAAATTTAATGTATTTGATGGTGCAGATAATTAGAATAGTGTTACTTTGTTTTTTTTTGTTTTCGTGTGGAAAATGGAAGATCGATGTGTAGGCCTGATTTAATAATAAATTACAAACATGCTGTGGAATGGTATTTGGAGACCTCTTATAAGGGGCAAATAAGCCAATGAAATCCCCTGACCACAGCAAAAAAAAAAAAAAACTGCACTACAATAGAGGGGTATTTCCCAAAAGCATCTTAGGGGAAAGATTATCTTAACCAATATAGAGTGTACTCAGCACTACAAAACAGGGGTGAGTTTCCCCAAAGGGGTCAAAGGGCAAAGATCAAGTAGCAATTCCTTCAGTAATATTAATTAGCCTTCCCACTGCTATTCTGTGAGTCTACTTGCAGCATGTGACTGTAGGAGCGTTTTTAAGGACTCTGGCGTTACAGATCAATGCAATTGAATCGGCACCTTAATTATTGATTTATCACGACCCATCGATCCATCTTCACATCCTAATTACCAATCGTGTCTCTTGTTCCTCAGTCTTTCCTGAATGATTCTTAGCATAGTTGTTCCGGAATATGATGTGAGGGAAATTGTGTGATAGTTTACGCAGTACGTCAGATCTCCTTTTTTTGGTATTGGAACATAAATCGATTTCTTACAATTCATTGAGTTGTTTTCCAGATTTGCTGGCATAATTCGGCTCATACTTCATGCATTCCGTGTTTGAGTAGAAATTGTTTCTTTGCGATTGTTTCTTTTTTCTTTTCTGGACATTTGGATGTCCGGAAGGCTTTCATCTAACATGTCATGAATGGAATGAGAGTTATATTTATATAACGCCTTTCGTAATATCCACAGCATTTTCCAGAAGCAATGGGAAGTCACTTCATCCACCACCACTGTGTAGCACCTACCTGGATGATGCAACGGCAGCCATTCTGCCCCAGTAAGCTCACCGCACGGCAGCTAAGGTGAAGGGGCAGGAGAAAATTTCCCAATTAAATACAGGGGAGCCAGATTTGTTAAGACCACAATGGTTAATTTTAGCTGGAACATCAGGAAACCACCTCTACTCTTTCAAAAGATGCCCCAGGACCTCAGAGAGTCAGCACCTCAATGTTTACGTCCGACGGACGGCACGATTTTTACAGCACAGTGTCTCCATCACTGCACTGGGATCCACACTAACTTGTTGGCCGCTCCAACACCTCTTTCAGCAGCAACCCAGCTCTCCTTGTTGGTTTCCCATCCAAGTCCTGACCAGGCCCAAACCCACTTAGCTTCAGGTGGATTACCGAGTCATAAACACCAACCATATACCAAAGGCTCCTTAGCTCTTTCATAGTAACACTGAGTGTCTCCCTGCTTCAGGGGCCCATGTTCCAGCACTATATTTTTATTCACTTTGATGTTTTTGTCCATAAACTCTTGATAAGGTAAAGATGCACTCTAACACTGTCTTATTCCACAAAGTTTGAAATATTGTCATGCCAGTTGTCACCGCTATGGTCATCCACCACAGACAATACTATGTTGCTCGTTATACGTGGCAAATTTTGCCTGGTACTTATTTGTCATGGGTAACTCTGACAGAAGTTGAAAACTCCACGGAATATAGCTCTTAGCTCCCCTGATGCTCGCAATCCTCCATGCCCAAAGAAGACCCTGTACTATAAGGAGATTAAGATTATATCTGGAGTTATTTACATATTTTTTTAGTGGCCCAATGAGAAAAAAAAATGCCTTTATGTCTCTTGGAAAAATTTCAGCTAACAATCAGACAGATGCACTGACCAAAAGCTAAGTGACACAAAATCGGTACACGGTACGAATCTGAATCGGAGTAAGTGTGGCCCCGCCGGGAGGTTGTGGTCCGTAAATGTAAAAATAGACCTTCCTGTTGTCTCACTCATACAGCTGCTGGAGAGCCTGCTGCAGCGGCTGCTTCTTGCCAAAAACAGGACTGTCTTACAGTAGGTGTAACAGGACTGTCTTTGGTGTAACAGGACTGTTTTGGAGGCTGTGAGACCACAAGATAAGTAAAGTGGTAATGATGGTCCAGAAAACACTTGTTTAGATAGATTACTTGGAAAAACAGCTAAAATTTGTTACAGATGTATTCCATACATTCTGCTTGTCCCCATTTCTCTCAATAACTGTGCTGGTAGAAATATATGAAGGAGATGGGAGAAAATTGGTAAGAAACAGGTGGCTTAGACCACTATCTGGCTGGATCCTGGGGACTGTCACCCATAAGATGAATATGGGACTCTGACAATTCATAATTGGCTGGAATCACTGTAGGTGACAGGAGCCAAGAGGAGAGTGATGGATGTATCGTCTCTGACCGGCGCTCCAGGATTGCTGAGGGGCTTGCTGGCGTGTTTGCGCACACCGTGTCTCTCATCCATCTAATCCCCCTTGAATTATGCGCTCTGTCAGCGCCAAATTGCTCCACGCCACCACCCTGCCTGAGAGGGGATGAATAGCCGAGCACTGGTGAAACATCTTGGTTGTGTGTGGGAGGCTGAGGGAGGCTGCTCGCTCACTCACTGGCTCGCCCGCCTGTCTCCGGCTTCCAGCGTCTCGGTAACTAGGTTATGCTACATCTGTTTCCCCGCACTGAGGGGATCCAGGGTGCTGCCAACGTTCCAATGGGATGCAGATGTGGACACTTTTCGTCGTGATCCAGTTGAGTTCTGGTGATTCCGTCGTAGGTCTCTGGCATTAAAATGTACCGTCAAGTTCTGCGATGACCAGTCACTGAGTGTGATGCAGAATGGGTGTGAAACGTTCACTTCAGATCACTCAGTTGCTGAAGATAAAAGAGATTTATGTGCCCCAATCCAGGCTCTTTAGTCCGCTGTTGCCCAAAGCCTGCGAATAATGCTATCCATTGGGTGAGAGGGTTTTTGATAGCGGATTTTGGAGCTGTGTGACACTTTCTCTGGCATTACCTCACATTTCCAGATACTGAAATATATTTCAAAGACAGGGAATGCCAACAATAGTAATTTCCAGTTTTCTGTAGCAGAAACAAGCATAAATTGAAAAATGAACTATTTATACTGAACAAAACCAGCTGCATTTTTCTTGGGAAGAGAAATAATGCAAGCTAATATATGCCCTCAGCACATTTGTTCTGTCAATTTCACATTCATTTGAACTAAAAGCAAATATCTGGGAGGGAAATTAAAATCTACCCAGGCTGATGACTGGTTTCTACCCTCCTGCAGACTCCTAGCTGGAGATAAGTATGCACAAGGTAAGTCCTCCATAGCCAGCAAAAGTCTGGTGTCTGTACTACAAATGGCACGTCAATTCTGCCTTTGGAAAACACGGAAGGAGCAAGGAGCTAAGACTTCCACAAATGAACGGAATGCTTTTGCTTCTGCGGACATTTTTCATCTCCGTTTCATCCTTTACCAAGGCTGTGTCGGCAAACCAGCAAGATCAGTGCCAGTAGCAGTGCGGAACAAATTGCAAACAGCTGGAGGTAAACTCAATTTCTACACTAGAATAGAGGAGCCAGTGATTAGGAGCAGCCCCATCGCGTTGAAACTGCCTGGTCAGTTGATTGGATTGCATGCAGGAGAGCACTGAGCCAGGTCATGCCTGTCACCTGTCAGCCTTGGCTACATGATCATAGACATACTGGGTTACTTTGCACTTTTGGCACAGAGACTTTCCTCCCTGCTTCACATAAAGGCATACCCATGTTCTGCGAATTTCCAGTTTTGCTTAAATTATTAGTAAGATCATTCCTTCAGGTATCTTTTAATATCCGTGCAGGCGGCATCCATCCATCAATCTTCAGACTGGTAGGAGGTGTTGGTTAGCGACTGTAGTGTATGACAGAGGAGATCTCTGACACACTAATATATCGAGGAAGTCTGTTCAGGGATATAATGAAGAAATGACCTAAATTTCAAGTGGGCCTTCGTCACTTTTGGCTGGACCACTCTGGAACCAACACACACACTAGGCTGGGAAGTATTTTGTATGCTCGACGGATTGTCTGGTGGCACTGGTGTAGTCACGAGTCCGATACTCCAATACAAGCCTCCCTTCTCAGGCCCTCGATAGATGAGTACAATTACCAAGGAAGACATGCAGCTCTGTTATACAGAGGGATGCTGCAGGCTGCTTATCTATAAGCCTCTTACTCAGAGATTAAAATCATTTGTCAGATTTGGTGTAACACAAAAAAAAACTACAGGGCAAGGACACACCATATTAACAAGAAATAAATCAGTCTCTCAGATCCGTCTCTGCCTCAATGCTAAGCTCTACTTCTGTAGCAGTTGAGGACAATTGAGGGTCTACTGGCAAAATACGTAGCTGGTGTTGCCGGTATCTAGCTGTCATGGTCTCGCAGTCCGAGGGTCATTCGAATTCGTATAGCCTGCAGGCAGGCAGAGCTAAAGTTACTGCCCTGATTTTGACTGCACATTGGCACAGTCGGTACCTAGATGGAGCAGAGTGATATGGGACCCCGAGACCTTTGTCTTAGAGGTTTCATTCCAGATAGTGAGGTCTGAAAGCAGAACTGCTAAAACAGGAAGGTGCAACCATCCTCTCGGTCAGCAAGCAGTGACTCTGAAGACTGAGTGCACATCACACGGGTAGCGGTTCAGAGAATCGACAAGGTGCAAATGGATTTTTTTCCCTTTTGGACATTAAAACACACAAAACCCTCCTGCTTGACCCTCGGGGAGCAGGTGGTCTCATGGAGGTGTAGATTCCATTAGCATGTGAAAACTGGACGGATGCTTAGCACCTACGCCCAATGACGTGGCTTTTGCTCTGATGCCATGCATCTGGGCATGTTATGTTTTCATATATTAGCCCATTGCTCCCTTAGATCTTCCCGATTCTATTCCAGGTGATATATCACATGTATTTTTTGGTGACACTAAAGTACACTAAAGTATTTACAGTTAATCATTATGAATCCCCGAATCCCAGGGTTGGGTCAACTGGGATTAATTTTTACAAAACTGACACTTTAGTTCAATACATGCAAATTTGAGTCTTTTCCAGAGCAATTTTGTTTCTGCAAAGAGACCAAGGGCCTTGAATTATTATCCAGCACCACAATAGGAAGCGCAGGTTTGGATTATGGAACAATGATACAAAACCAATATTAAGGCAGGCAGAATCGCTACATGGGACTACCCATAATGCCTTAGGAAGGTACTTACTGAAGTCCCCCATCCTTCTGTACACCAGGTTAGTTGCTGTCAATCTCGGTTCTCTAGGGTGAAGACTGAGTTTAAAACTCTTTAATCAGCCACTGAGGGGCTGTAACATCTGTTTTTCTCTAACCTTTGGACCACATGTCAGTCTCAAAGCGGCATGATGTACAAAACTTTAATTATGCATTTATCTAAAAGTCGGAGCTTAGTCTTGCTGCTCCTACACCAGCATCTTCTTATAGTTTGTCTTGTGCGAAGGGCCCATGCTATGAGGTCGCAGCAGACAGTGTTAATGCTTGATATGCAGCAGAGAAGGTGCTCAGGGAGCCTCTGAAGAGCCCCCATCGCGGTCCTGGCATGGGTATGCTCTGCCTGCTCCAGGCCCAGAAATGCTAAGTGCTTAGCCTCTGAAATCTAAGGAACTACACAAACAAAGTTGAACAAAGTTGTTCAAGCACATTTTCCACACAGCAGAAAACGCCTTAATTCTTCTCAGTGCAGTTGACTGCTCTTCTGCCACCTTACTGTCTGTTCCGTGCTTTTTACTGAGAAAAACTCAATGAAACCGCGGTCTTGCTGACTGGTGAACTGTGGTTTCACTTCTGTATGTGCTTCTGTGTGTTACTTATTGCAGGAGACACCTACTTTTATTTATTAAAATCAAATGGGAAATTTAAATTAGTGCTGCACAGCATCACGTTGCGATCATGTGGCACATGTGCAATAATCAGCTGGACTTTAGATGACAGGAGAAAAAGTACCACTGCACCACTGATGCCATTTTACCTTGTTTACCCACAATTCCTTCCCTATCAAAAGATGTTATGGCTGCAGAGCTGTCCCTTTCTTCAGTGCTCATACGTGACTTACCAAAACAGGAGCATGTGTCATTCTCCGCTAACCGAATTTAATAAACTAAAAAGGATTCACCAAATTTATACCGATTATCTTTTGGGCGGGGCTTCCATACGTCACAATATGCCTCATTAATATTTTAGATGCACTACTAACACACTAATCTGCTTACCAAATTGTGGGCGTAAGTAAACATCCTTAGAGCACCAAAAAGCCAGCATCTGGACAAATGTTTACGCCCATCATCTTAAGCCCTGGTGATTATTGTACCATGTATTGTTTGTCCCATTAAATTGCGATAATATCACGTCGTGATATTGTGCAGCCCTACTTTAAACTGAGAAGTGTAAAATTGCTCCATACATTTTTTTTAAACTGATTTCACTGGTTTTAAAGTACTAACTAAAGATTCTATTCCCGGGGAGTTTATTTTTAACTGTCATATAGTGTTAATTATAAATTCAACTTATGAATGTAATGTCTATGAATGAATCACTCCATTGACTGAATGTATTTTATTTATTTTTATTCATTATAACAGGGAAGAGCGGATGCTGCATCAGTCAGCTTCACCGTGTTGAAGCCAGTCACTGACCACAATCAAGCTACAAACCTTAGAGGAGGTCAAGGATACTCAATATGAGGTCACAATATGTAAGTGCATGTGCATAATTGCTGTAATGGAGATTTACAGTTATGTACTGCCTGTGTTTTTACATCAGTGGTTCTCAATCGTATTCTGCTGAAAGCAGTGTGGGTTGGAATGAATACTTTCTGGCAGGGGGGTCCTATAAGAACAGGATTGAGAACCACTGTTTTACATGTAGTTTTATAAATAGTGTCCTGAATGCTAAATGGTCTGTAGTGCATGAAGCTGGGAAGATGGTATCCGCCAATAAGACAGTGGTATCTTTTTAAGGAAAAGGCTATAAAGACTATTAGAAATGTATTTCTGCTATTTGGGCATTTTAAATGAACTGAGAACATACAGAAGATGCTACAGCAGTAGGATAAGTAAGCTGATAAGTCTGTTCTAATTACAGAGAGAGCCAGGGGGTGAAGAGTCGGCCGTACTGCATGCCAAAGTCGGATCAACCGGGCCAAGTGACAAACAGCTTCACAGTTAACCAAAACACTTCAGAGTTTACTGGACGTTTTTGTGGCACAAATTGAATTCATTTGGCCTTCTGTCATTTTTGCAGCTACTAGCGAGTTACAGAGAAAACCTGCACAGGCTGTGGCGCCACAGAGATAAGCAGCCCCACTGTGAGTCAAGGCGAAAAACTAGATCGCACGACGTCATTCGTATGCCAGGTCAGCATGGAGGAGACACTGGAATGGAGGATGGTGTGGAAATTCACTTGTGGGAGTGTAGTGTTGAAATATGGAGGGTGGGCTGAGCAAAACCCCTTACCCTGCATGATGGAGTGATAGCATTGTCAGCCACGTGGGGCTATGAAAATTCCTCATGCTGTAGCACGAGAGCGATAAAGGGAAATGTGAAATGCAAAGTTGCACTGCCGAAACTCTTGAAAGTTACATCATTTACTTCAGCTCCAGTTTTCAGGATGTAAGGACACACATGACTGTAAACAGTGGGCTTCAGATACTCCCTCGCAGGAAGCTGTTTATAAACCAGCCACCTCAGAAGTCAATGCAATTTTGTGTGCAAAAAAAAAACCATTTGCATAAAAATATTTTTAAGTAGATACCTTCTTCGATCCTTGTAATGTCACCATTTTTACCTGAGTACAACTAATATAAATTACATTTGATTCTTGTGTTAAACCCTTCTGTGTATCACTGGGGCTTGTTTACCTCATATTATGTAGGATTTTCTTAGCAGAGTAACATGTTACTTCCTCATGGCCTTATACACAGGAAGTGCGATCAACATGGGCACCGGTTCCCCTGCAGGTGACTTGTTGAAACTATAGGATTGGCTTTCAGTAACCTAGAGTGATAATAATTTTAATAAACAAGTTAGTAGTTGAGTGAATACAGCTTTTTAAAATGTGAATTACCCATCATGCCAGAAAGCTACACCAAAATCACACAGACCGTCGTGGATTATTAATATCAGTATGTTCAGAAATTAATCTCTGAAAATAGGTTTGACTGTAATAGGTCTGTGCTAACAAGACATTTACGCATCGCTGGAGGAGCAGTAAAAATAGGCAGTCATATTAGCTGCGTGTTTTGAGTGACAGGCCAGGAGCAGCTGGTCAGAGGTATCACCGATCGCCCTTATCAGGGCCTGGTCAAGAAGGCAGAGGCAGTACAAACAGGCTGAGCTGCCCAGAAAGCACTCTGCGCACATTAGGGCACCTCGGCCAGGCAAGATAAGGCTGACAGCGAATTAACTTCCCCCCGAAAGGGCCCAGTATTGCCCCTCATCAGAAGAAATCGCCTGTCTTCAGGGGAAGGAGTCAGGTGCTGTAAAAATGTTAAAGTGTGTACCAACGACTCACGCTCATTGAGAGCGGCAGCGGGTGGCGACATCTCGAAATAGACCCATCGGACCACGACACACTGTCTCGCAGGAGTCACCTGAAAGCCCCCAGCCCCCAGCCCCCCACCCCACATCTTATTTCCACCATTTAAACAGACCACGACATCTTTTGCTGTGGGATGGCACACAAGAAAATGCTCTCTTAGTTGGGTTGGGCGTCAAGGGTTAGCCTGCTGTAGATCCCCCCCCGAGCGCTGTTCACGTTAAATCTTTAAGCACTGGGATAGAACAACAGCTTTTCCATTGATGCCTGTGGCTATTTGGATATCTGTGTCAAAAAAGACATTTTGTTGGGGCAGAAACAGTTTTCTTTTTTTATCTGAGACTTTCTCATACATGAGAAATTACGTATTTTAGTGTAGAATGTTACCTGACCAGACTGACCAATCAGAACTGGAAAAAAGCTGTTTAGCAACGTTTGCTCAAAGGTACAATAGCAAAGCCCTTCCTGGGACCTGAACTAGTACCCTACTGGGTTACATTATTTATAATGTGCATACCACTATACCTGTGGTCAACGGTGAAGGAAAAACTTTTAAATTGGGGAAGGGACACAATTTAATAATTTGAATACAAAGGTCTGTTTATTGGGGGATGAATGAAGTTAAATATTGGGGGCATGTGCCCCCCCCCCCCCCATCCTCCTGCACCCTCAACTACGAACTTGTTTGGCATGTGGGGCAGTGCAGTGGTGCACACCTTAGTGCTGTTGCCTCACACTTCTGGCACCAGTCTCTGCCGTGGCTCCGTGTGTGTGGGGTTTGCATGTTCTCCCTCTGCTGTCGTGGGGTTTCCTCCGGGTGCTCTGGTTCCCCCCCCCCACAAACTAAAAACATGCTGAGGCTAATCGGAGTTACCAAATTGCCCATCGGTGTGTGTGACTGTGCCTTGCGATGGGTTGGCACCCCATCCTGGGTTGTTCCCTGCCTTGCACCCATAGCCTCTGGGATAGTCTCTAGACCCGCTTGAACAGGAGACGAGATCATAGAAAATGGAAGGATGGTTTGGTTTGTACCACAACCAACTGAAGGTACTGGAATGACTCAGAGAGTCAGAACTGGAGTGTCAGCTGATCACAAGCTAGGCTTCTGCAAGGGCATTGTGCTGTCAGTAAGTAAGGGGATTCACTCAACAACCACGAAATGAGCTCATCACAAGGGCCACCAACTTGCCTGCAGGGTGTGTGTCTGCCTGTTCTCTGGTTCCCATCCACCATGACAAATGGTCCCGTGGACCTCCATTTTCCAGCTGTGGGAAATGAATTCACAAGAAAATGAGGATGTAAACAGCCGATAACCGGTATGTTCCCTATTGCATAGACCCGCTCATTCTTATTGACTGGCAAATGGTGAATAAACTCTGGGTTTCAAAGCAATTTTTCAGGAGAGGCCTCTAAATTCCATATGACTGCTGCTTTCAAAAGTAATTAATCTATTTCAACTCGTAACTGCAACCAAATTCAGCTCATATAATTAAACAAAGTGGTGTCCTCCTGATTAAACCCCCCTACTCTAAAAGATGCCCCAATAATTGTATCACCCATCTATTTCCTGATACCACTCATCCAATCAGCAGCATGGTAAACTAGAAGATATCCCATAATCCATGGAGGGGAAATGGGTAGTCAATTCCCTGCAATGAGACATCAGTCAAGGGCATGAGAAAGGCTCGGTACTCTAAGGCCAAGTAAGAATCAACAGTTATGGTACATTTGCACACTCAAAGCCAGACTGGAGATACACTGGAAATCTTAACCAAGTTTTTTTTAAGGTAATTAGGATCAAGAGTAAGACAAGTTATTTATGCGATACTGAGACACGATGTCCAGACTAAATGTCTTCAGGAGCCATTTTGTAAACACCCAGTATAAGATGCAGAAGACGACCTGCTGAACTTCAGGTGTCACTTCCTGAGTGCGCCTCATTAAGTGCTCGGGTATTGTGGTGTGAAGCAGGTGAGCTTCAGGGGACGGAGGCACCCCTTTCTTATGGAAAGGACGGGGCCGACACACGAGTCCCCCTGGGAGCGAGTGGCTAGCGGCCCCTTAAAGGCCAAGGCGGGGGAGGACAGAAAGGCGTTGTGATGCATCTGATGATGACACTTGTGAAGGAACAAAAGCTGGCCGCTGCCGCTGAATGGCTGGCTTTGGCAGAGCGCACCAGCGACCCCAGGCAGAGATCCTCACAAAGGGGGTCTGTCATTAAGCTGCTGACAGGCTTCGCTGAGCCGTCCCAGGGTGAGAAACGGGGGCCCGCCAGTCTACCTGTAATTCCTCACGGGAACAATGCGAGTCTGCGTTTCCATGCCAGCCACTGACTGCAGAAAACCTCAAAACATTCACCGGTTTTCCATCAAAATGTGCCTCACAGATCAAAGAAACATTTTATGGAAAATAACTCCTGAATACACGGTGATGAAGTCACCTCACACCTCTGGGACCAGCGTTTGAGTCTCTGCCATGGCTCCATGTGTGTGGAGTTTGCATGTTCTCCCCGTGTCGTCGTGGGGTTTCCTCCAGGTTTTCCCCCACAGTCCGAAAACATGTCGAGGCTGATTCGAGTTACCAAATAGCCTGTAGGTGTGCGTGTGTCATTCAATGGTGAGTGTGCCCTGCGATGGGTTGGTGCCCCATCCTGGGTTGTGCCTGCAGCTTCCAGAATAAAATCTGGACCCCCGACAGCACTACATTACGCAAGTGGATATAGAAGATGGGTGGACCAGCTCCAAAATAATGAAATGAGTTTATGATTTTGTAAAAGTCGGGCTGGGGGGGGTAATTAAATCACTGCAGCATCCGTTGGCATGGAAACCAAAGCACATCTGTACGACGCAATATTTTCCACAAAATGTTTTAACTAACATTGCATGGCGTTGCGGCTGGCGGTCAGACTACCGGGAGCGGCCGGTAAATGCTGCGCGGTCAGCTTCCGCCACAGCTCCTTTAGCATTAGTGTGATGGTGATTCTCTGTTTTTCTCCCCTGATGGCTGTGGCTCCTTGTCGTCTAGGTTTACTTTGCATGCACTCATGCCCGCGCCTGGTGTCATCCTGACCTTTCCCCTCTGCTGAAGTGGGGGAGTTTAACCGGCCCCTTAACATCACAGCCTCGGTTAGGCAGCTTCTGCTTAACCATGCAGGGTGTTTACCTCCCTGTCATCGTCAGCGCTATTGACATGGTCACTCCTTGGGGCCGGATGTGCCAACTAGCAGGCCAATGTTCATTTGGACCGGTCTCAGTACAACCTGTAAAAGCTGTACGCTGTCAGCTTGTATGGTGTCAAGTAGCCTTGAAGCAGAGATGTGAAGCTGTGAAGCAGAGATGCGGTGAAAGCCCAGTTCCTGTAGGATAGAAAATGTCATGATGGTTGGGGCTCAAATCCAATTAAAACAGTTTCTAATGCAGCCTTCAATTAATGCAGCAATTTAATAGCTCCTATTGCATCAGTAAGTAACTGGCTCTTTGCACCATGTCAGCCGGACATATCTGCTGTATGGTTTGTATGAAAAGCCCTTTGTGAGAAACAGTGAATAAATGGGTGGGATTGTTTCAGTGGTTTATTCTCAGTTGGGCGATGTTATAGGGAAAATCCTGAGACTTCACAAGCGCTTCTGCCATTTGCCCCGTAATCTGGAAGCCATTTTAAGGGATGCGAGCCCAGAGATGTATGTTAGGCTCCAAATGCAGGTTTCCATGGCAATGGGCACCTGGTGCATGCAGACAGGATGCCACCTGCCGGTTTCGGTGGCTGCACGAGGCATCACTGCGCTCCTGTGTGTGCAACGCCTGTCAGTCCCTCAGGTGCCGACGCAGACGATAGGCGGGGGGGGGGGGGGGGGTGACA
>JAODKF010000103.1:29601483-29621551 GCA_026779585.1 Mormyrus proboscirostris
TTGGTGGGTTGGGGTGGGGGTGGTTGGGCGTTATTGAGTAAAATGATCCTGAGACTGTGGGTCAATGGAGAGAGGACATAAAGAGAGGCTGACACATTTTCTAAGGGTGTGCAGGATTCAGGTTCACCTGACTAATATAAAATGCATCATAGAGTGGGAGTTGAGGTAGCTAAGGGAGGTGGGGACTGTTGGGGCAAATGGATTATAGTGAAACCATCTGATGCCAACCCAATAGAAGATGCCATAAATGTATCTTTTTAAACTGATATTTACCTCCAATGAGCAATATGCTGTTACACATTACGATTGAACGTTACTAGTGACAATGGATGATCGGGCCGAATAAATAAATGACTTTGCCTTTTCCAAAGACTCCTCGAGGCTGGTCATATGTACCATGCGTACCATTTGATTCTACTTTATATTGTATAACATCATGAAAGTCCAAAGTTTATACAGATTGCTTAACGTGATGCCCAGAGTTAAAACCCAAACAAATAAGACAGGCATAAATTACACATGAATGTTGTGCTTTTCAGGTTGTTTGTGAGGCCTTTTCATTCTCAGTGCTCGCTGGTTCTTCAAGTCTTCTTTAATAGATACAACCTTTCAGTTTTACAATCAACTAAAATGAGCTTTATTTGATTCGCCGGAGCCTTTATGCCCAGCGCACCATATCTCAGCTATGACCAAGTCAAGATTAAGGTGAAATTTTAAATATACGAAACAAACCATTTACTTCCTTCCGTCGTATCCTGCGCTATTGATTAAACTCTTTCAATAACTACCCATCTGCAGACTAAAGTCAATACTCTCAATTCGATTACGCCGATTACATGTTTTAGGTAGATTCTCATTATAACAGGCATCGGAAATCAGTTGCATTCTTGGCAATACAGGCACCCACATGTTCACTGAATCCTCTCACTATTATTTCCTTATTTATAACTCATACTGTATTAATACCTTAATCTACGACAGCTTCGCGCCTCCTCCCTCATTTTCCGTCACACGGGTGAGCGAAGACTCTTCTCTCCCCATCCAGCATGAAAGGGAAATATGGGCGCCAGGCACTCCTAAACAAAGTAATAAAACATGATTGACGTGATCGGATGCTCCAGAACTGGGCGACCTTTCGTAAAACAAATTATAATAATGTCAATGTCTAGCACCTATGAACACATCCACCTGCCATGGGAACTTTATTAATTTGAATACCGTGAAATTTTGCAGGATATGTATTGTTATTTTAATTTCCTTTTCAGAAACTGCAGGTTACGCAGTTATTGTACATAGAGCACTGATAGCATTCGCTAAAATTGTTGCAGGCTTTGCGCTACACATGGGAGGAACCTACAGCATTGGAAGGAAATGAAAATGCTATAACGGTGTCAAGGGAAAAAGTCACCTAAAGCATCGAGGCAGTCGTTAACGACCAAAAAACCTCTTGATTAACTGTCAGCTTTTGAAAGTGACGTCATGTTTTATTCAGTGAAGCGTCTATAATAAAAAAGCCGCGGTATCACCCCATCTCCTCTGCGCCGACATTCTTATTTACTCACCGTCCAATGGAGATGGACACAATCCACATAAATAATGTAGGAAAGGCCAGATTTTTTATTATCTTGACCTGTTTTTTTGATCCAGCAGTGGGTGGTAGGTAGTGTTAAAATGAACCGATATTGATTTTAATTCTAATCTTAATTTGCCCCCAAGGACCGTTGCACGCGGTTCGAATTACGCAATGAGCGTATCATTAACTCCATTTAACACCCTCAAATGAGAAATTAATACAACCGACATAATGAAATCATCCGCAGTAGCATATCCAATGACTCTCCCTATGATTCACAAGATTAATTTATACTGGCTTAAGAAATATAAATCATAAAAATTGCTTGAGAATCTCAACTATAAACCGATTAAAATATCTTGCCTATTATGTTTGATATCATTGCTTACCCTGTTACAAACAGCAATTATGTGAAACGTATCAAATTGCCAATTACACCTTTTCTCTGATCTGAAAGACATACAAAACCACACGTTTCAATACATGATAGATAGAATAACGCGTTAACGCGTCAGCTTTTGTTTAATGTTTTACATAAACAAGTCTTGTCTACCAAAATAAAAATATACGGATGGAACTGCATAAGGAAAAGCACATAAGATTATACGGTTTTCATAGGAATGTACTCAAACACTGTTACCATTAAATACATTACTGTCGGTCATATTGATCTAATGTGCATCAATGATAAGAAAAGAAGTCATTCACAATTGACAATCTGAGGCCAACAGTCTGTGCAAACCGGTACCATTTACTTAATATTTAGCAGATGCACTTGTCCAAAGCCACATTAATCACAAATAACATTCAATAAACGCTTCCCACGAAGATTCAGATAACAGTCTTACTTATATATAATGTAACTTTAATTCATGTTTAAAGGTCTTGGCGTAATTTACAATAATGAACTTAAGTAGAGATTGTGTTTTGAAAGAAATGCACATTTCGGATGTTTGGAATGTTAAGCGTAGCGTGTATAGGTGCCAAATTGTTAACGGATGTTAATGGTTTTACTTAGCAGTTCCAAATGCATCTTTTACTTAAATGTGCCAGGTTTTCCTCTAGTGGGATGAACCGTTAGGCTGCTGTCCTTTTTATGGTTCTGAAGTTTTTCGGGACATGGGAGTGAAAATACATTACTGGCGCCCTCTAGTAGATTCTTTTTGCGACTGCAGACTACGTGCAAAACAATGCAAAGTGATAAAGAGGACTTGCATTTGTCTTAAATTAGTAAGCATATAGATTTTTAGTCCAGTTGAAAGTCACAAAACACGATTATTTGTTCTTAAACCGTCTGGATATTCTACAGGAATAGTTCGGCAACCTCCGCCATATATATCAACGGCAGCTGAGCTTCGGGGACCCATTAAGTGTCGCCGAGGAGGCTAATCGATAGGGAAACTTATTTTCGAAGTTTTGTGGTGGGAACTGAGTGCAGGTGTCTTCCCTTGTACTACTTTTTCAAAATAGCTTGTCATTTTAATACAATTATTTTCTCTCGATAAAATACTCATGGTATTTTTACCATTTCATGTAAATCAAGATATTTGGAGAGCAGCTGAGAAAAATGGTAACCAAGTGCTAACACTAACACGCCACAAAGCAGCATAATTTCCTTTACTTACATTACGTGAAGCAAAATAACTAGCAAGTGATGTGTCTGAATCTTCTCATTGCGAAGGTTTGGGTTTTATTTAAGATTTCTCTAGGTTGTTATTGCGGTTTAGTTAACGCTATGTGTTAACCCCAAACGGTTTCTTCCCAATAAGATTCAGTGTAATGAGAATTTTTTAAACTGGTTATTATTGAGCGTTGAGAAAGGATACCGTCTGGTGCAGAGGTGGTCAAATGAAACGGATTTTATTTCTTAGAATATAGCAAATATCAACAGCTTTTTACCGTACCTACCTGGAATTGAGCACTGGGATATTTGTGTTGTTTGAATACAGTCTTAGATGATCCCCATAAAAGGTAGTAAGTTTTAACACATGTAAAATATCGAATGCTTGTTTTTTTTCTTGCCATTTTTCTTCTGTTTTAACCGTTCTGATTTGATTAAACCAGGAGAGCATCTGGAATGGGCGTGTCAGCTGTATGAACCAGTTCAGCATTTCGCTTCTGACACGTGCAGCCTAATTATGCGCCATGCTGAACAGGTACACCCTGCAAACTAGACTGGATTAAAAAGTAAACAATTTACTGAAATGCAGTGAATTTTGTAGGTATTTTAGCCACTTCAAACTCAAAAGTCGTATTCTGGCTCACTTGTATTTAGGTTTATCTCGGTCAGCTGCCGATAAAACGAATGCTGAACGATTAGCTAAGTCAAGGTTCAACCACACTGAACTGTAATCGGTATTTCGTACATGCAATCTTTAACCAATATTTAAAACTATTTCATTTGGTCGAACGGGTGATAATAATTACACTTTGATGTGGTGCTGAAACGCAGGATATCATTTCGCGTTACTGAGTGCGATGACATGGAACAGAATAGCCCAACATTCATCATCATCAACATCAGACTGCAAGGCTCCTCAGGTTTTTAAAAAGGATCATTTTGGAACATCTTAATCTGAAGAATACAATATTTTCAGTATTGAATACTTCAATAAGTAAGCGTATGTGCGATTAACCTGAAAAGAACACCCATTCATCCTTGAAAAGACAGTATACTTTCGCAGTTTAAAATTGAGAATCCATTTGCTCATAGGGGCCCCCTGTACACTAAGATGAATAAATCGATGTCCCCGACTAGCGTATTAAAACTAAACTAATACCGAGAGCGCACGAAACGCATGCAAAGGTAAATTCCATAAATTCCCATATTCTGGTGAATAATAAACCGAACAATAAAAACTCTTCAAATATGAAATTAGCTATTTCGTGTTTTATCATTTCACAGGCTGTTCTTTTGAGGTTCTTGCACTGTTGCTGTTCGAAAAGCTTTTTTTGTTTTGTGCTATGGAAGCGTAAGATAGCATTACTAAGATATTAATCATCAGCTGATTCCGCCCACTTCTACTTTACCCCGGCCGCCCCCTCCTTTTTGTGTCCTCGAGATAGCAGCAGGTATAAAAGCCCTCCAGGGCTGAGTAGAAGAAACACAGGCTGCAGTTTGAATGCTAGGCGTAAATAAAACAAAAGCAGAAGAGAACCAAGACTTCGCCAACTGAGAAACCAAACCTCTTGGAAGCAATAGATCCCGGGCATCAGAAAACGCCGGCTGTTTTACCGACCACCTGTAACTTCAACCCTTCCAAAAGTAAGTATATCGCGCTTTGTTTCTGCCCTTTCATTTGAATTCGGGAATCATATCGAACCAGTGACAATACAGAAGTATGTCGACGTTTATTTATTTACAAGACCAGAACATGGAATATGAAAAACCAGCATAAACAGACTAAGGAGTTCATTCAGACTACCGTGTTTTACTAGATAGCTCATAATCACCGATTTTTCGTTTTCATTCATTTAATTTACTTCAAAGCGGAGGGCACGCGCAAGGACAGTCAGAACCATGGACAGCTCTGCACCGCGACATTTATTGCAGAATATAATTCATTAATTTCATAACTCGTAACTCAATATGAATGAGTATATAATCTGTCTTAGACAAAGATAAATATATATAAGATAAATTTGGTAAGTTTATGCCGATGTTTCTCAGATCAAATGTTAATGGAATGAAACATGAAAATTGGTCTTACGTTTTGTCGTACTTGCTATTAAATTGAAACCTTTTAACGTTCATATAATTAATACAAAATAGTAAAGGCATTGCCATAATAATATGAGTTGTAAAAGATCAATAAAGCGCAATACACTGACATGTTGCCACTGGACGCCTTATAGCTTAATTCACTGAAGGAAATTCCTTTTAACCACGTAGAAACACAATCTGTGAAATCTACGCCTCATGTGAGGGAGCGATCGCCTAAACAAATAAATATTAACGCGCTTATGTTTTCCAATAGCTTCCACGTGTATAAATGAGTATAATGTCGTATGCGTGCAAATGAAGAACGACGTGCGTCTTTTTCGAAATACTTTCTCAAGTCAGCATCACGGAAAGACTGGAGGATGTAACAAACACAGGACAACGAAAAGCGGTATAGGTACAGTATATGCACGATGGGCCTCTTACAGTGCCTTGCTGTCCTTGCAGATGGCTGTTGTTCTGAAACCCTGGAGCGTCCTCGTGGCCCTCGTCTTCTGCGTGCTGGTGTGTCTAGGCACCTTCGTGGAAGCCTACCCACCCAAACCGGAGAACCCCGGGGAGGACGCGCCGCCCGAGGAAATGGCCAAATACTACTCTGCTCTCAGACATTACATCAACCTCATTACGAGACAGAGGTAAGAGCCCCTCCCATTAAATAGACACCTTAACCACTTATGGGGAAAAAAGTTCCATTTCTTTTCATAATTGGACTGTAATGAGTTTGACATCAGGGATCGGTGCCTGTTCAGGACCTCATTAGTTTTATTCGGTGGACCATTATCGTTATTTAAGCCAATTTAGTGGAAAGTATAAGCAGGCAGCAGAAACATCTCCTTGAACTTACAAATGGCACGTGGGAGTGGTCACCCTCAGGACTGGAGTGGGATTAGAAATCGGCCCTGGACTTTGGGGTTGGCCACGTTAAGTTTTTGCCGTCCCAAATCCCCATCACGGAAATACCCGGTACGCTCGATGGGAGGCGTAGCCATGAAATAGTGATCATCATTTTTATTATAGGCCATATAATTAGCTGGCAAGGAATATGGAAAGTGTTACATTTAAACAACATCTAGAGATGTCATGTAATACTCTGAGGGAATATCACGCCAGTATCGGGTTACTATTAGTGCTGTCATTAATATTATACAGTTAAGCAATTTTAAGGGTAAAAATAAGTCCGGTCGCAAAAAATATACATGTATTTTTTCTTTATATGTGAGCTACGATGCTGCGTGTTGCCATGAAGAGGATAACCTAACCTCGATCAGGCAAATATGTAAAATACGTTCTCGGTTTGCTGCCAAGTAGCCTACATACCTGCTTCGAATATAAATCATTGTATTTAGAACAACATAAAACAGATTTTTCACAGAGGCATAGGAAATGACTGTAGAGTTTTCTGTCCGAAGTGAGAAAAAAATACAGCAAATTTATCTGAAACTTGAATTCAAAACAATATTTTTTGATTTGCTCCCTTAACTAAATGTAGATATCTAACAAATACGCAACATCCGACACAGTTTGTGTCCTTTATGTATCAATACATTTGGAGATGCCCGCCAAAGTAAGAAAATAAAGCGCTTGCTGCCCCTTGATTCTGTAGCATGCTAGGTCTTTCCTCGCACCTTATCTTGAGGTCATCCATCTTCTAAGCACTAATTGTGGTGGGGGGCGGGGGGGCAACCTGTCCCTGGTAGCATGGGAAACACGGCTGGGAAAGCTTTGATTGCCAAACAAAGAAAGGATATCAATACTAAAATCAGTTTGCTACATGTATATCCTGCATTAGTTCGTTAATACATGCTTACTTTTTTTAAATAAATAACAGTAACACTGCTGTTGAAGTTAATAATGACTATTGAACCCTAGTAGCGGGACATGTTTGACAGAGCGCTGCTTAGATGTTTAGATGTACTGTATGCCGATGGTCAATAGTTGAAATTGCCCATATGGAAGAATTTTCCACAGGTAATTTCCATTGGTATAATTCACCAGAAAACACGAATCGGGGTTTATTTTCTCTCTATGGATATGGCTCATTTTTTTTTTTCAAATTGTCATGTGACCTTTGCGTGACGTACCCTCACTCCCACAGTCAGCTCCCCATGACATGTAAAGCATCCCATTACTGCTGGCTCTCTGTACGTCCCTTTACCCCGGCTACTATCAGGATGTCAGCTGGAGATCAGTAAACAACATTACCTTCCATTAACCAGCATCTTGATGGAATGTTCTGGAAGTGAATTCTCCTGGTTGTCACTGGAGGAAGATGAAACCTTAGGAGGCTCGCACCTCGAGGGGAAGAGGGACTCAAAGGCATTTAGTGACATTATATCCTGCTGTTGTGGCCATTGTTCCACTCTGGTTTTGTGTCCACAAATCGAGTTTGTCTGTTCACATGTCTGCAGTTGTGTATCTCTGTGTATATATTTAAATTTAACCAAACACATCTATCTATATGTTTATCTCCTTGGTTGTTGTCTTGTGTTAAGTTTCAGCAGAGTGTATGTAAATGTAACTGAATCTGAATTTGTGTGTATGTGTCTAGTTGAGTAAATCTATGTGTGTTTGTGTGGTAAAACCTGTTACTTTTTAACTTGAGGAGACATTGGAATGAATGGGGAGTCCCCACAAAGATATAATTACAAACCCGTGTGTGTGTGTGTGTGTGTGTGTGTATAATCTGACAGATTTCCCCTTGAACACATGGCACGCAGCCCTATTAGACTCACAGACAGCGGGGTCCATCATTAAGGGGGCCGTACCTGTCACTGTGCCACTGGGCTGATGAGGAGAGGAGACCCATACCCTGGTATCTTCACACAAAAGGACAATCCATCATATAGGCGGCAAAATGGCAGGTTAACTTGGTGGGTTGGGGGTGAATACCCAGTATGATTATGCGAAACATTTTAAAATTGTGGAATCGATATTTGCAGGAGAGGACATTTCTGCTCCTTGGACTTTGGCTCTCTGAAGCATTTAGAGAGGTTAAGAGCCAAATTAAAGCAAAATGACATTTTCATAATGAATAAAGCAGAACGATAAAAGCATTATTATGGTGAATAAGTGGGGCTGTTGACTGCGACTGAACGAAAGGGAGCGGAGCACCAAAAAAAATATGCTGCAGTGATATCCGTATACAGTGGGGCTTCCGTTCATGTAGAAGATGTGCATTGATGACAGTGCATATGAACAGCTGCAGATTAGAGCGGGCAGCGGGCTGAGATTTTAGTGTAACGGATGTCTGCTTTTCTTCATCTATTCTTCGATGCACAGAGTAGTATGACTATGCTGTGGAGCAGTGTGCTTGAAACAAACCATGTGGTAGAGTGTGGCTGTCTTCTCACTGAAGAACTCTGCGCGTCATAATATTAGGGTCCAGGTTCCTCAGAATCCAATGTATTTCTGATGTGTTTATAGGCATGAAAAGGAGCCCTTCATGTGTGTCCTTATTAAGCCATTTAGCATCACGCTACAGTCACAACGTCCAATGGAGCGTCACCCTGTCCCCGGTGCCTCTGTCAGTAACCTGGGTCTGGCTGGCCTTGTCTTTGCTCATTAGGTATGGCAAGAGGTCCAGCCCTGAGGGCGTGATGGCGGAGCTGCTGTTTGGAGACGAGTCAGAGCACAGCCAGCGATCACGGTAAGCTGCGTCCGTCGTGTCCATGGTTGGCTTCAGGCGTTCTATTGGTGAGCGACCAGAAGAATAAGGATTTTTACCCTCCAGTTGACACTTCGGTCATACATTCACAGAAGGAAACATAATGACACACATGAGTGCTGGATTACACCATGTATACAGCGACCCGTGGACCTGGGAAGGGAAGAACCGGTGGGATATTTAACAATTCAGACACAAACTTGTTGTCCTTGGTCTGCATCATAAGAACATTGTTCAGAGGTGGAAGCTAGCAGTCTTCTTCTATCCACCCATCTTCCTGGGACCCCTTGCATAAGATGCCAGTCCAGCACAAACAGACACACACACACACATACACACACACACACAGTCGTGTAATCATATCTTTTTGGGGATTTCTATGTGAAAAATGCTAATGCTAACTATGACAACCCTACCCAGCCCTAACCATACCCATAAGTAACCAAAGCTTTTGTATTTTTAGTTTTTTCATTGCAGCCAGAGTTTTTTTTTTTATAAAATAGAGTTTTCCCATATGGAGACCTGGAAACTAAAAACTGGTCCCCATAAGGTCAAATATCAGGTATTCATCACATTGTGGGGACATTTGGTCCCCACAAGGGAAGATATATCTGGACCACACACACACACACACACTTACATTTTGCCCTCTCCATATTAGACATTCCAGTTTGCATAGCTTGATGTTTTCATATCATGGGAAGACACTGGAGCACAAACACAAGGAGAGCATATGCATACTGCACAAACAAACACGGAAGTCACAATGCTGAAGGTGTGAAGCAGCAGAGCCGCCCACTGAGTCCCTGCCTGCCCATCCTCCTATAGCATGATTTCATGATGCATCCGCTTCCTGCTTAGTCTATTTGGAATATTTTCTGTCAGAATTGTGCCATAAAATTCCCATTAAATACTATCCAGGAATAACAATACTTCCAGGAACATGCCACCTGTGGGAAGAGGTCGTTGATATGAGATTCTTTAGGAGGTGCGGTAGAGAAGCAGAACGTCACTCAGTAATTAGACAGGCTTGCAGCTTGTAACGTCTCTCAGAGCTGCCTGGCTGTAAACCCAAGACACATCTCCGTGAGTGAGGCATACGGTAATTTTTTTGAAGATGACTCACTTTCACAAAGGTGTATTTCACGCTGGACGCTCATTAGTCTGATGTAAGTCAGACCTCGTGAAGGAGACCTCGACAGAGAGGCAGAAGCATCTTGCAGAGCCCTTGGAATGTCTGCAATGAATTAGTGACTCACAGCCCCCTATTAGGAACACCTACATAGCACCAACCTGTTTCTTCACTGTCAGATAGAATGAATTTTGCAATGTGGAAATATTGGCTTTTAACTCTGACGTAATTATTTCATTTCGTATCGTATCATTTGTTGCAGCTCTCTGCGAATACTTCTTAAGGACCTGATTCTAATTCAGAGATAGAAGTTTCTGCTCAAGCTATTTTCATTCTCCACAATCCTGTACGCTATGTTCAGGAGCTCCGTTTCGTATCTCTCCACTCCGCCAGTGAGCGGATTGTTTACTGAGTCCGTCACGCAATCCTCCTCTGATCAGACTCTGTCTGTTTCCACCCAGATCCGACAACTCCTACATGTGGTGATTCCCGGCCTGGTGCCCTCCCTCTCCGGCGTTCCACTCCTTGTGTCCGCTCTGCTTGAGGGAGCCATCTGGTGGATCAAGCAGCAGCTCCCAGACGACCCCTGCCCGTCACTGGACTGTGGCCTGTCACTCGACGCATGCAATTTGTCTCTGTCTTGGCGCCTCTTCTCTCGTTCCAACCTGCTTCCTGTCACATCAAGACAATTGTACATAATTTATTATTAACATAATAGAATAAATTAAAAAGAAGTAAATCTTGTCATAAATGCTATATCTTACAGAGAATTTTCTTTTTGTTTGTATTGGACAAATGCTTACGTGCAATTAAACTTTGATGGATGATTCATTTGACAGCAGTACCTGTATGTTTGTTATTCCTAATCATTCAGGTCAGATTTCACAAGTGCGCACAAACGAGGAATATGGAATTTTCCAAAGTTTATAACACAGAATATTAATTAAAACAGAAAAATAATTATCACGATCTTTTTTCCCAGTATAAAACCAAGAACAAAGATTGTTGTTTTCTTTCCATCGTCTGCCCTCTAGTGGACTAAATTAAAGACAACATTTACTTAATCTCTTTGTAACGGTCATAGATAACTTAAGTTTACTTAAAGGCCTGTCACTTTCCTCGTATTATAAGTTGGGCATTTTAAATTAGAATAAAATAAAATAAAATAGAATTGAAATGAATGAGCATAGTTGACACATATTGCAGGTATAGTTGAACACTTTATGCACAGATAAACTCAGTAGTGAAGGTAGCCTCAGCTTCCATAAAGGTGTTAATCCAGAGAGCACATGGCATATATCAGAGAACACATTGGATACAATGGTAATTCATTGCAGGGCACATACACATTATTTTGTTTAATTGCGTAATCTTACACTGTGAGAGAGAACCTGTCCAAACACAGAGAGAATACAGACTCACGGTACTTTTTCAAGAACACCCATACACCTCCTCGTTCATGCAAATATCTAATCAGCCAATCACATTCATTAAATAAAAATGAGGTGGATGGCCTATAACAGCAGAAGACTACATGCAGATGTAGGGTCAGAGTATGGCGCAAGCAGCATGAATCCATGGATCCAACATCGCTTTTTGTAAATGGTACAGGCTGCTGGTACTGGGGAAGGGTTTCGTTTAGGCACACAGTGTGTCCCCTCGTACTAATCGAGGATCATTTAAAAGCCACGGCCTATTTGATAATGGGGGCGTAATGCAGTTTCTGGGAGATGGAAACAATAGAGACGACTGGGAGAAAATTGTCAGTGGTTCAAAACGTGAAAAATATTGCCCTACAGTAACATCTAGTGGCTCTTATTGACTTAGAGAAGTGCGTAAAAGCTATGTATGTGGCATTAGGAAAGACAACGACATTCAACAAACACTGACTCCACATTTGAGAATATTTTTTAGATTTTGTACAATTTTATTTTTGTTATAATTTTTATATTTAGTTAAACTAATTATATTTAAAAAATGTATCTATATATACAGGGAGAGGCATAGTGGCGCAGTGATTAATGCTGTTACCAAATTTCCTGTGTGCGATTGTGCCCTGCGATGGTTTGGTGCCCCATCCTGGGTTGTCTCCACTTTTGTGCTCATAGGTTCCAGACCCCCCCAGAGCGAATACACTAAAGGAGAACGCAGGGGGATTATTTCAGCACTGAACTTCTATAATGCTTTACTAACGAAGAAGATTTTTACAATTGCGCTTGGACTGAGACCGAGAGCAAAAAATCTGAAATGTTTCGAGACAGTATGTTGGTGTGAAGGCCTGTTCAGCGTAGTTCAGACTGTCATTTTAATACAGACGTCAGGGCCACTTTCTGACACAAGTATTGCAAAGGTTTTAAAATGTTTCAAAACACTTTTTCTACGAGTGTTGTTGCTGACCATGTGCATCCCTTTATGTCCTGATCTCGTAATGCCGACTTCCAGCCTATGAATCTGCTATAAATTGTATGATGCAATCATGTGAACATGAACCAAAATCTTTATAGAACGTTTCCAACACTTCCCACTAAAAGTTCAGGCATTTTTGAGAGTTGGGGGGGAGAGTATTAAATTTACAGACATAAAGGAGAGTCAAACAGAGAAACAGAGCAGTGAGCCCCCCCCCCCCCTTGCCAGACTCCATTATGTTGTTGTTTAAATTATTCTCCTCTGTCAGTGAAGAGAAACAATGCCACAGTGAGCGGTTGAAGATAAGAAGTATTTCTTTGATAACAGTTTGGTAAATAGGTGAGGATGACCGGCAAAATCCCTGATACAGAAGCGCAAAAAGTTTAAAGGTCAAACATAAAAGACCTTGCCTGACGTTTTTATGACAAAAGACTATGTACAATTTTAAATCAAATTTTTTTTTTGTCAAATTTTTGAAGTGTTCTTATATGTGGTCATGGCTCCGTATTCAAATCACACGGATGATTTCTGACGCATCTTCACATTATTCTACCACAAGATGTCGCCATATCACTAAATATCCCAAATATGACACTTAGGTTCACCTGAAGGGCTACTTCAAACTTTCAGAGTACTAATGTACTTAAGAAACTTCTAAAATCGAGTGATGTTCCTTTGAATATTCATAGGAAGGTGGAGAGCCCCAAGGCTGTAGGTCGTAATGAAGAACAGCGGCCTTGTATGACTCATTGTTTATATATTCATGCCTATTGTCCAGGTTGATATTTGTTATGGAATATAAAGTACCAGTCAATTGCCCCCAAAACTTCTTTGTCCTACTGAATGGAGATTCACTGAGCACCTAAATGAAGAGAAAGCGGCAGCAGAGCACAAGGATGCGTATGCAGCAGATAACAGACTGATGTCAGTCTGAAAAGGTCAGAGCTTCTGTGACGGGGGACCGTAACCTTTGTCGCAGATAGTGGCGCAAGAGTAAACTATGTACATATACTGCAGGTGTGTATATGTGCGGTGGGGGCGGAGTGGGAGGCTAATCATATGCTGAGCAGCAGTATGGCGCCACCCACCCGAAACTGGAAAGTCCTTTTTAAAAGAGCTTCCCATTCCTTTACGAAATGTGGATGTAGCTGAGGAGAAAGGGCGGCCATTTTGTAAGGGTAGAGTCGGCCCTGGAAGAGACAGGAAGGGGCAGAGGGGAAGCACTGCTCTACACTCCAACTCCAACTGCGACCCCGAGCAGCCTAAGACATGGGAACGGATGCATTTTTGGTGCTTCCCGCATAATCTTTGAGCTAGAAAACATCCCTTTAAGTTATACCACTCAAATCCATCCGGCTCATTCACATCCCCTGATCTTCACCACGTGACTTTTGCTGTATTGTTTGACTCAAAATCATGCCTGAGGATGAGATTCGCATACCTGAGCACATCAAAATACAAACTCTTTCAAATGACATTGAGTGAATAGGGTACCAATCATATTATGCATTTATGATTATAAATTTTACATCTTGTACCTGACTGAGCATAACAAAGGGATCTCAGTAATGTTCCACCACAGGAACTGACAACAGTATGAATGGGAAACAGAGATGCTAGAGATTATATAATATCCTCTCTTATATGATCAGTTGCTCAGGCAGTTACTTCTGGAACCATCTAGAAATTTCTGCAATGCAATAGTGTATGGTGCTCCTCTGTCATGTAATTGTGTGATCTGTGCGAACCTGATTACCAATCCGATAAGGAAGCTCACTATATCTCCTACAGATAGACTCATATTTAAATTTTTCATGAGTGAGAACATCTAGAGAGACCATATGAAGGTGACATGTTACTTTAGTTTGATAATTCAGTGGTATTTTTAAGCTAAGAAACAATAATAAGAGTAGATGGAAAAATTCAAGTGGGTGGGTGAGCACTCTCAACCCTGAGACAAAAATGAGATAGTTAGATGTGAAGGAGATATCTAAATGTGAAGGAGATATCTAGATGTGAAGGAGACAGCTAGATGTGAAGGAGATATCTAAATGTGAAGGAGATATCTAAATGTGAAGGAGACAGCTAGATGTGAAGGAGATATCTAATTGTGAAGGAGATATCTAAGTGTGAAGGAGGCATGTAGAGCCACGATGACCCATATCCATTGGAGTGCTTTCATCATTCCTGGTATTCAGTTCCCAGTTTGGTATTTATTACCAGACCGGTTAACAATAGCTTCCAGTATGTTCATATCTTCGATGATCATGATGGGATGGGTGCAGAAGTATCACTAAAGCATCTGTCAGCCAGAACAATGACACAGCTGCTTGTCTCATGCTGCCCCCGTATACTTCTGCTGAAATTGTGATGCACCATTTTGAGTTTGTGACAAAACAGCACCATTTTAACAAAACAAAGATATACCCTTGTGAAGTGCTATTTTCCTTTCAAAATAAGCAGTTTAGGTTTGTGCTGAGGATGATTGTAGACGCAAAACACCACAAGCTAAGAAACGACCTTGGTTCACATCATGAACGAGGAACTAGGCTCAACTGTGTGGGTGTGTGTGTGTGTGCGTGTGTGTGTGTGAGACGATCCCCGGGGGATCTGCTATGCATCAACAGTCCTCAGTCAGCAACACACGAGAGCAGTCAGCAACAGCAGGTTCCTCACAGTCAGCCTGGAAACTGCACATGCGGACTGCTAAGAGGACACTGCCGGTGGCCACTAATTGCCCCAACCAGGGAGTGGGATTGTTCCCAGCACAGCTTAAAGCCTAGAGAGAGCAAGGCCGTTTCTCAATACTGAGAATGCAAAGACCGTACTTGTGGTCCTGGCAGGAGCGCTTGTGCCAGCTCGCCTCCCAAGAACAAACTTGGACGCAATGAATCCTGGGATTGGTCTTGTTTGGCAGCCAACGCAGTCTTGATATTTGGAGCAGGGCAAGAATGAAATCCGGGGGTTTTTACCCTTCATGTGAACTTCTGTTCTTGAGTATCAGAAATGGTCTTCGGCAGTGGAAGACGACGTAAAACAGATACGCAAGAACACAAGCATGGTCAAGTACATGTATTGAGAAACACCCCAGAGGTGCCTCTGGACCCCCACACATACAGCCACGCCTGCACCATCCCTCTACTTCATGTACATCTATTTGGAAAAAGGGTCAAAGCTTTTGAAGACTGGTGTTACACTGACATCTTCTGGACAAAATGAAGTAACGCGCCCAATGCTTCTGTCAAAGCTCCTAAATAAGATCTAGAAATAAGAAATGCGTGTTTATTGGGAACCTCCATGTTACACTTGTCTCTTTTCTTTCAATTGACTTATCTAATGAACAAGCTCTCAAATCAAATTTTAAGATGTTTCAGGTTGACTTTCTAAGCGTTTCAGAAATGGGTTGTGGATTGTAAATTCACAGACACAGTTCTGGGATTGGACACACACTGCCAGCAAATTAGCGCATGGCTACAAGAAACTGATGCAAAATCAATAATTGTTTATAAACACCTCAGAGTTGTGCCTTTCACCTGTTTGTGTGACACTATATAATACTGACAACTGAACGCAGGACGACTTGGAACATTGTTTCTATTCTTACCTGCTTTGCAAACATGAATCAGCTTCAATACATCACTTTCAAGCATTCCATCACTACAACCATCATCTTTTTTTCCATCCTCCAGACATCCTTTTATATGGAGAGTTAGCCAATCCCTTTCTCAAGGGAGGAGGGATTTCCTCCAATTGGATGAATCGGGGTATCGTCAAAGGTCATTGGCTCACAATACAAGAAAGTTTTTTTCCAGCTAGGCCTCTATAACCAGGAGTAGTAAAAATCATGTACTAATTTAACAGTAATAATTATAAGTGTCTTCATCAGCAGAAGATAAGATAAGATCAGATAAGATCAAACAAGATAAAATAAGATAAGATAAGATAAGATAAGATAAGATAAGATAGACCTTTATTAATTCCACAATTGGGACATTTGCATTGTCTTTTTTCACACAGCAGCCAAAAGACATTACAGGAGGAGCAAATGCAGTATAACTATACAATCGTACAATAAAAAAACTATACAGTAAAGAAACTAAGAATATAAAAATAAACATGTGCTATCCAAATATTGTATATATACAAAAGTGGACATCTACAGATGGCTCAAAGCAGCAGAAATCACATGATTGAAAATAAATAGCAGCGGGAACCGAATGTTTGGAAGCAGCTGACACAGCAATAATAGAACATTGCACAGCCTTCTATATGAAAAAAAAATCATTGCATGTTATTAGTCCTGATTTGTGCATGCACACTATATGGACAAAAGTATTGGGACACCTGGCCGTCACACCTACAGGAACTTTCATGACGTCCCATTGTAGATCCATAGGTATCAGTACGGAGTTGGTCCCCCCTTTGCAGCTGTAACAGCTGCCTCTCTTCTGGGGAGGCTTTCCACAAGATTTTTGAGTGTGTCTATGGGAATTTTTGCCCATTCATCCAGAGAGCATTTGTGAGATCAGGAACTGATGTTGGATGTGAAGGCCTGGTTCACAATCTCCATTGTAGTTCATCCCAAAGGTGTTTCATGGGGTTGAGGTCAGGGCTCTGTGTGGGCCAGTCAAATTCTTCCACACCAAAAACTCACCCAGCCATGTCTTCATGGACCTTGCTTTGTGCACTGGGGCTGCAACAGAAATGGCCTTCTCCAAATTGTTCCCACAATGTCGGAAGCAGAGATTTGTCCATGACAATTTTGGTATGCCCTCCCCACTATTGTTGTCCAGGAAGAGAATAAAGTTCAAATTCACCTTCCCATCTCTGTATAACATGGACCTGTTGGTTTGCTTGACAGCAGTCATGTATTGATAGATTTGGTTTAATATCAATGCTTAAGTAATTGTTTTGCTTATATTTATTATTATTATTTACTATTGTGATTAGTTGGGTGCGTGTGTTGATTTTAAAATGTTAATTCACGTGTTTGATTACACGGGAAAAGGATATAATGGAATCTGAAAACCCGTTTCAGCCAAAACCTGTTTCAAAGGCATTGTATATAACGCTGATTAAACATACTGGGACTACGGTAAAAATGTAAGGCATTTTATATAAACAGCTAAATGGTAATGCCTTTTTTGCAGAAGAAAATGCAGAGGCATTGCTGCTGCTGTAAAATGTTGAAATGAAGTGCAATCAAGTTTCTCGTGGAGAAATGACATAGAATAAGGAAAAAAAACTGTTAATCATGGAATTTGGAAACCCTGGTAAGTCACAAAATCAATTTCTGTCTGTTTCTTCAGTAATTTAACACAGTAAGAGAGGCTAGGGAACTGCACACAGATGGGCGTGTTGGTCTGTTTGGTTTTATCTACACCTTTATGCTTTTAATTTTTTTTTTATGCTCAGTCATATATGAATCAGCAGGGCCGTAATACTTTATTACTTTGTAACAGTAATAAGTTTCATATGGAACCAATGCCTATTTTAAAAATTATTGTTTACTGTTTGCAAAGAAGAATTGTTTGTGATACTTGCATGACGTGAGCCTACTGCCTCATTTTGTTGTGCACATGCATGACAATAACGTTGACTTTGACTATCCCAATGCAAATCTAGAGACTTTTGGAGAAGCTGCACACCATGCTGGAATAGTGGATGCTCTTTGACTCCCTGCAGGCCAAACCCCTGTTTCAGGGCTGCTCCCGGTGTTTCCTGAGCTGGAACTGTGCAGGTTGTACCCCAAACCGCTTATGGGTTTTCTACATCCCTGCTACTGTTTTTCATCTACTGTATACAATACACTACAAAAAGACGGGGTCTGGTATGCAGGACCAAGCGGAGGACCGTCACCTGCGCTGGATTTACATCATCAGCGTGGTCTTCTGGATCATAATTGAAGCGGCTTTCGTGATTGGATAGTGGTGGCTATACAGCTTCAAGGTCGAAGCTTCATCCACATGCCGACATGGACCCTGTCACAGTTATGTCAGTTGCTTTATCGCCGGGTCCAAGGAGAAAACAACTTTCTTTTGCTTATTCTTTGCTGTTGGCATCCTGTCAGTCATCTCCAGCCTTGCTGAATTACTGCATGTGATCCGATACGTCCCACAAGGCATCTGGGTTCACTGATGGTACCCAGAACCTGCACAGTCATGCTGAAGAGGAAGCTTCCAAACAACAGGCAATTAAATGTTTGGCCTCCAAAAAAAGTGACAACACATAAAGTGAGAGTATCAGCACACGTAAAGTGAGTGTAGCTGCACACATAAAGTGAATGTAACGGTACACATACGGTGAGAGTAACAGCACACATAAAGTGAGCTGCATGTGCAGCAGAAGCTCCAGCACAAGCTTTCACATCTCCTGATGCAGGAATCTCAGGAAATCACTGATGGTGGAAGAGAAACATGAACAGCACAAAGCTGGACTGAAATTAATTTTCTACATGGAAAAAATATACTCTTGTATACTGGATTTTCAGCTGCTAAATTTTAGTATGTGTAAATAATTAGAGCATTGAACTAAATTCTGTAATTACACAAAGTATTATGCAAAATTCTTTAATTTAACGGATTAAAGTTTGTGTTCTCTTATAAAGTGTTTTTGCAAATGTCATAATCTGTTACATTTCACTTAATACCATTCAAATATAATTAAGTAATGTTACAAATGAAATTACTGGGTAGCTGTACCATCCATCCATCCATCCATAAATAAAAGCTTTTCAATTTTAAAGGAATTCGGTCTTTTTTATCATTTCATATTCTTTGAAGTCAGTTTTCTATATCAGTGACTTCCTTCAATCAGAACCCCTTTGACCATGACCGCAAAATTCTGTTGCACCTCCAAACTGTATCATATATGTGTGTGAGTGTGTCTGTATAAGGTCATACGCGTCCTGTGATGGACTGTCATCCTACCCAGGGCGTGTCCTCTGCTGCCTGGGATAGACTCCATTAGAAGAATGATGACTATTGTATTGAGTGTGTGAAAGGCTCAGATGACCAGTTTTTTTTTTGTTTTTTAAAATATAGTTTATTACTAAGTGTGTAAAGAGGTTTGTGCTCATTCGCTTTGGCTTGGAGAGCTGTCGTTACAAGGCGATAACAGCCTCAAGATAAGAGAAGTATTTGCATAATCAGGGTATTAAAATAGAAAATATATGATTAGTATACTAAACCTTTAATTATGATTATAATTAATCATGAAAGTTTTTGATATATTTAAATTTACAGCATAATAAGTATTATACAGCAATTTCCTCTGGGGTATACACACTTTATAAGCTTTATGTATTTCCTTGGGTTGCTTTTTGTACTTAAACGCCACCCTGTGTATGCATCATGTGTGGTTGCTCTTAACCTGTTCTTACTTGCGATACATGCAGTCTTTTGTAGCCTAATGTTCAATATATGTTCAACCCCTTGTGCTTTTTTGTTTTGTACATAGTTCCAAGTACATATTACAAGTGTTGGGCATTTCAGGGCCAGAAGCTACAAATCCAGACCAAGATTTTGTTTCTACCAACCAGTTGAGCATAAAGAGTCACAGTCACAGGGAACT
>JAODKF010000103.1:29621651-29638157 GCA_026779585.1 Mormyrus proboscirostris
AGGGAACTCAAGTGGTTGGTAGAAACTAAATCTTGGTCCGGATTTGTAGCTTCTGGACCTGAAATACCCAACACTGCATGTAAACCCCTTTCATCTGTATGATGCACTGTGGTCCTATAGCTCCCAAATGCAGGAACTTTACCTCATTGATGTATGGATGGTAAGACAATAAAACCCATCAGAAGCCAATAAAGAGTGAATTTGTTAACAATAGTGGTGAGGGCAGTACTGGTCCTAGCCAATGTTACGCCCTAGGGGAGCATCACTAACAGCGCCCCCTGTCTGAGGTACAGTGAAATTAGCTGGCAAGATGACACTTCCTCTGAAGTTGGTGCCCTAAGCGGCCACCAGTTTCACCTATAGGATTGACGGGGCCCTGGATAAGGAACAGAACATTTCTGGCTCTTTCATCTAATGCCAGATGTACTACAAGACCGTTACGGCGCTATTATGTGTATGGGGTCTAATAGAACAACTATAAACCTGACTGCAGTCATTTAAAAACACTTTCAGTCTGAAGAACTTATGTGTGTTATAATTTTATAATGTGTTTTCAAGTGAAAAACTTAATTGGATCCCTTCATTTTGCACTAATAAATAAAACATGCGCCCTCTGCTGGTGGAAAATCGACGATTGGAATGAGTTCCTTAATCTTAGCCTCATTGCCCCTCTAACCTTTATGCCAGGGCTATTCAACTCTCAGCCGTCAGGGGCCGAGTCGTGCTGATTTTCCAATCTTCCTTTACCTGTGAGCCAGGTGTGAAGCCTCTGGCCAATCAGAATCGGTTATTGTTAACCTAACTGTCTGGGAGAACTGAAAACAAGGCCTGGATTTGGAATCGAGGGCCAGAGTTGAAGAGCCCTGCTTTATGCATTTCTGCATCTGCTGAGCCTCCTTCATGCTAGGAAGATTCTCAGTACAGTTCGTGCAATATCATCAATGAGAAAAGTACTCTTATACTCTTCATTATCCCAAGCGAAGAATCTGAAGTTGACTAATGTTATTAGATTATATTAGAGGTCGGATAATATTTGTCAGCCAGTAGTAGCCTACAATTTAAAATACACGAGGACGTGTAATTACTTTCAGTCGATTTTAATTCTAATTAAATTAAATTTTAATTAAAGTTTAATTTAAAAGATTAAAAGGATCTGGTGATCTATATGAAACACCTGGTTTGGTTTCCTGTAATACTTACCATTTAAAATTACTTTTGTACAAATTAGAAACCTATATCCACACTTGACTGCGCTGGCCCCATGTGCACTCCCATCTTGTGCCCCTAGCTTTGGGCTCTGGACTCGGACCCGGACAAGCAGGTGCAGAGGATGGACGGTTGGATAGATATCAATACATTGCCTGGTTCATTTATAAGGAAATTATAGCGTTTACCCGTGAACAGCGTTTCAATGCGTTTTTATAAACAGCTTTTATTAAGACATATTTATTGGCTATAGAAGCTGACTCCAGGGGGTTGAAAGACAAAATTTTAATACATTAAACCCACATCTGTCACCCATCAACCCATACTGCTACAACATGTATAAATATTATAACATTGAAGTAAATAACATTTTAATGGAGAGAGAGAAATGTTGCAACCATCCACACATAGGGTAACGGTTGCAACAGTCCTGAGGGGCAGTTGCATCACTTATTAAAATGTAATAAAAATCATTCTTGACAAACATTATTCACCTTTTTTTATTTGATCTGACAGTGTTCATTGAGTTCACTGAGTTGATAACAAAGTTGAGAAGGCAATAACTAGTATTTACCACAGGCATACGTAACATCCTTACAAAAACACAATGATAGACTTCTATTACTTATTAATGAAATTGTGATTTTAAGCAAATGATAATGGAAATCCATTTAACTTCCTAAAAATGACTTAGATCTACACACAATACATATAGATTGACTGAGAATTAGTGTTACATTCAGTAAAACGATGTGAAAACATATTTGGTTCTTTTGATACAACACAACTGGCATTTCACAACTCTTGAGTTAGACTTGAGTTGCATTGTCTCTGCAGCTAAGTTGAGAATGCGTAGAGGGACACCCCTATCTGTTTTTCTCTTCCTATCTCGTGTCGTACTGAAAAAATCAGGACATATAATTTGGAAAATATTGCAGCCGAGTCTGAATTTTTCAAAGAGCAAGTTATTGATATACAGGAGGCGACATCTGATTATTGAAATGTATTCATTATCAAGCCAATAATACATTTTATATATATTTCATCTAATATATCATATCATAATGTAACAAAACGTTGCAACTGACCTCACATGGTCAGCCATTTTTAAACTAGCTATACTAGCTTAGCACATTAGCTTTCAAACATGGTAGTTAAGTCTGTTAAAATTTAAGAAACTGCAGATTCAAATGATACAACTTTACAATACTTCATGCGAACAGTTTAGACAATATGAGAAAAATTCTGATAATAAAAAATTTACTTTCTTGCCTTGCGTGTTACTTCTCCCGGAAGAGATGATCAAAACTGGCTGAAATTTTGCAGAAAGACTGAGGGTGCAACGGAGCATGTGCAGTGTGAGTGTCATAACTCTAGCTTGTTTCTGATTGGAGAAATCTGCAGTGCTGCAACTGCCACATGTTGCAACTGTCCCCGTTCTCCCCTATAATATTGATGATATTAAGAAAGCACTTAAACTTTGAGTGTTTGTGCATTAGAGTAATATTTTAGGTTGTGCCCCCTAGAAGCATTGCGGCCTAACGTTTAGGGTGTTATATACTGCGTGATGTTCTTATACATGGAGACCAACTAATAAACTCAAAGCCCAGATATAAATTATCAGTATAAAGTACAACTGCGTGGTAATGTATCTAGTGGAGTGCTAAAGTTACCCCGAAAGGAAACCTACAATCGATTCACAAGCATGCGTTTTATAAAATAATTTAAAATATAGGTTTACTACATTTAAAGAGAAGCGCAAAGCTTAACTCGGCTCATATCATGGCGTTTGAAATACCCTTATATTTAATTCATTTGCACAAGTGCTATTTGTATAAGATTGCGCAATAGCCTGGTTGTGGCGCAGGCGTAGGTAGTACAAACCTGTGTTAACGTTATTCCCTTGGCCATCCTGCTTTAAATTAGACTGCCCGGTTTTAAGGAGGATTTGCAGAATTGCTTCAAGGGCTTCAATAGACCTTAAAAACGCCCAGATAAATATTGCTTTACTGTAAATGCATCCATAGGTATAAGAACTGTGACATTTTTACAAACTTTTTTTCCCACGATCAGCGATCATAGCAGAACATCTAAATTATACCGAATAATCACATGACCTTCCTCATATCTAAAAATTAAAACACTGGTCACTGGTGAATTTCGATGAATTGGCATCCTGCCTAGGATCCATGCTATATAGATGGTCACCGCTACAGATTTTAGGCCCCATGAAAGCATATCCAATCCAATTATGTGCCAGATTTTTAGACCCCCTGTCGCTCAGAGGCCCTTTCACCCCTTTTTATGGGACCCACGGTAATATGAACATATATATCTGGATTTACGGTGGCCCAGTGGCTTAGTCGGTAGGCTAGTACTGCGCGCGGGATCATCCTTGTTCTTTGTAGGACAAGAATGTTGGAAGACGGTAGCAGAGTGGGTAGCGCTCTTGTTTCACACCTCCAGGGTGTGTGGAGAGTCCTCATATTCTGCAGGATTTATTTATGAGTACCCTGGCTTCCCAATCGCGGTCCGGAGACATACAGTGAGGCGCACTGGTCTTTTAAAATCGCATGTAATGTGCGACTACACATGTGCTTTGCGATGGACTGCACTCTGTGTAGTGTGTCCCATCCAGCCTTGTGCCTTATGCTGTCTGGGATAGGATCCAGCATCCCCCCAATCCCCCCCCGCTCGCGACCCACATCAGTATAAGCGGGTGTAAAATGGATGGATTGGTATAATATTTCACTTCGACTATGCACTTCGAAGATAGCTAGATGTATAAGATTAGAAGCGTCAAAACTGCGATTTGGTAATATTTACGCTATGCGTCTGCTACTGAAATGAAAAAGACAGGTTTTATATTTTAGGTAAAAAAAAACAGACAGTGTGTATTGTACGTGATAAGGCGCAATATGCTTGGTGGGGTCCGCACGGCACCAGGGATGCAGTTGCCCCTTTAATGTCAGAGCCGCGACTAAAGCGCGATTTGACATTTCAGTAGCCTTATAAACCGAGAATAAGATTCAGACAGCGACGGGACCGCTGGACAGAACAGGTGAGCGGCTGTGAATAGGTGTGCCGTACGTTAAACCATAGGCTACTACTAAATAATTGTATTAATATGATCGTGCGGGTTGGGTGTTTTCCTTTACGCGTACTGTGACCGAGCGCAGTCTTAATGCTCATTTTGCTCAGGAGGTGCTGCGACGCTTTATTCGGAGTAGCGTGTTATCGGATGGCGTCCCCTTATTCTCCTTGTAATAATGTGTGCATATGATTACGATCGGTCTCCTTATCCCGTCAACGGAGACTTATTGAACGCCTGAATATGCTTTTCGGTGTTTCGAGTTCGCGTAAGGACAATGGCTGATTAACAAGCTGGACTGGAACAAGATTCCCCGCAATTCAACCCCTTTACGGTTAATGGATATTAACCGCGTTGGTTTCAGTGCATGAACAATACGGAATGGCTCTTAAAATTAAAAGCCTCTTACATCGCTACGTATTCACACACCGATGCCATTGAACAATGCTATTGTGTATCGTTTTGCACAAAGGGTATGGACGTGGTAATGTGTTTTGTTGAAGATTAATATGTCAAGAAATTTGTCATTGAATGCATACCAGGACTATGTCAATTGTATAGTTGGTTATGATTTTGCCGACGGCCTGAAATTCGGCATCTCGTGGTTTTTCTCGGTGGGATGAGCCCAAGACGTGAATGTGGTGGAGGACTTTGGAAAGAACTGCCGTACGCGTCGACCTCGGTTTCAAATAAGGGAAATGTGTTCACTCTTGACCTCTGAGGATCGAACTTCTCTGCATCATCATATTATCAGTCCGTAATAAGACTGATAGCCATTCAAAGCGATGTCTAAGACTTGGGAGTAGGTTAAGCAGTTAAACGCGCGGTCACACGCAGCCTTCCATCCTCGCCGGCTCTCCTGGGTTCTCCTCCAGCTCCTGGCACGTACTGGCGTCAGGTGATGTGCGAGGCTGATCACTCACACATGCCTTTATTAGGGAAAGATTCCTCACCCCACACCTGCAACAGACATATATATATATATATATATATGTACACTGGTTTTTAGCAGGATCTCTCCTATCGATAATGACCAGAACGTCAGATGTTTCATAGAGATAGCTGTTTTTTTTCTGTGGGCGTCTGAGTTTACACCGTGCGTTTTGTCTTTAAATTATATTATACTGCGTAGTATTTGCAAATGCGTAGGAACTGTCATGTAATTGTAGTAAATAATTTAAGAATCTTGTTTTTAATCTTCATAAACATTTACCGAAGTCGCAATATGCTGAAACAATTTTGAAACTGTTGGTGCTATATGCTTGTCCGGTAACACCGGACACTTCGCTTGTCTGTATTCACCGTTTTGCACTTATTTGTTTGTATCCCTTTAAGGTCCCGGGTGAAGGTGCCAGCGCTCCGGCCGTTTACGGCCTTTTCTCACTGTAACATCGCAGTAACTGGCTGTGGCTGCCGCGTCCCGCCTGGTTATTTATCGGGCCGGTGCGGTGAGCAAAGTTCCGAATTACGGTCACCCACTGGCACATTTGCACGGCTGCGTGGCCCGACTTTGAGCGCAGGACCCCCTCCCTCGTCTCTGCTGGCCCCGGCTTTGATTTTTCCTTACTGGGGTAATTATATTGCATTGCTGGAGCTGCCTATGGTGGCGCAGGTCTGGGTGGACAGGGTCTCTGGCGCTGCTTGTGCCGTGTTGCCGTAGTGATCATTAAGGCTACTGCTACCGAGCTAAGAACTGCATCTCACCCTCCCCCATCCTTATGTATGAAGATGGCCACTCTCTTGGTAACGAAATTGTGTATGTGATTTTAAGGCAGGGCAAATTATTTCTACTGGCTGCATTTAATTTTTACGTTTTTATTGTTTGAACATAAGAACTTGCGTGTCACGGTATTAAATTCACTCAAATGATATTTATTTTTTACACCGTTGGATGACATCATGTGTTCTTATTGGAGCTTTCTAGAGTAATAAAATGTGTCTATAACCGTATGATAAATGGGAAATTAGTAGTAATATTGACACTTGCATAATTATTTCACCATTAGATTCTCTTTTGCCACCCTGGTCCGCAATTTCCCATGATTCCAGGGGACTAAGAGGGGCCCAGTTAGTGGCCAAATGCTGAGTGAGAAAGGGGAAAGACTTGATTCCTCGGTAGTCGAAGCTTCAGAAATGTGGCAGCCAGCATTTGGCGTGCGGTCGTCTGCGGCAGATACGAGGCACTGGTCATTTTGTGTAGCAGTTACCATTGCGGGAATAGGGCCCCGATGTGTGAATGCAGTTGGGCCGTTGGCAAAACGTGCAGGAGCTGGCCTGTGTTGTTTTGGTTTTCCTATGATGGCCTCACCTGGTGACAGAAAACCCCGGGGAGATGCCATTTTCAGTTAGAGCTCATTAGTCCTGCAATAAGGCAGAATAACACATAATATTCTGAAATGAAAGGAGCTTGAAGCCACTATATCACATTTTATAAAGCCTTTGGTGTATTAATATTCATGAGTACAGACTATCAAAGATGTACAGTGAGTTTAAGGCATGCTCGAATCACTCTCTCCAGCATTGTGCTGAGCGCGTCGTATTTTACCTGTTAGGTTTGGCTGTTAACACTTTCAGATGATGGCCTTTTTCCAGTTGTTGGAGTGTGGAAGGGTGCTAGAATCTATCACAGTTATTTTGTAGATGTACAGTTGCCGTTCACAGAGTACTTCTGTTGCTACACTAAATGCAGTCTTGGTGACTGGGAATATTTGCTTTTTGTTGTGGAAACCAGTATAAAATGAAAGCCATACCGCTCCGGTTGTCCAGTGGGTGTGTGTCATTAGATCAGAATGACTGTCCCTCTTGTCTGACCTGGCTCATTTAAATTAATTGATTTTCCCAGATTAGAATACTTGCGTGTGATTTATGCACGCAGTGTCACAGTCGCTCAGTGGTAGTAACACAGTGGCACCCAGCACCTCCGGTTGTTTCTGTGTGCGGGTTGTCTGATTGGGTGTGTGGGCTCCTTCAGCTCCCGCTCCGGTTTTTCTGCCTCTCCAGTAGTGAACAGTACTCGTCAGTGCGTGTGCATCGTACCTTTTCTTATGCCCTGTACTTTTTATGGGAAGTTATATGTCACTGTCGAGCTGTTAGTGATCATCACACATCTGAGAGTAACTAATCTGTAAACTGGGAGCTGCTGTACGTAGTTTGTGACTTTGTTCTTTGAGGTACTGAGCCCAGTGGCTCAAGCTCCTGTCATATTTATGGTAAATGCAGCAGTACCCTTACGTCAGTGCATGCTAACAGGGCGGAGAAGCAGGTTTGACTGGGGCAAAAATCGGATTATTAATTCGTCTCCCTTTATTTGGGTGATTTACACAGTGTGCAGCCTTGCAGTGTACTGGTGGTGCACGGTGCGCAATGTTTACCATGGTGATTATGGGTAATGTTGTGTGAAGGGGTCAGTTCTGGGAAGGTTGCATGGCCTTCAGTTGAATGCGGCTTTCTGGGATCTGCTGCACAGTTTGCAGCCAGACAGAAAAGCCCTGCCTCCTCAGACTGGGGATGCTGTGTTATTGGACAAACCGTCGTACGAAATGATTGTGGGAGGATGATCTAATTTGTGTGATTGTGCACCCGTGCTCGAAATGTCTGTTTGTGAGGAAAAGGCTGAGTGTACCTTATGGGCCACTGACCTGGACAGTTAAGCTGGCATTTAAGCCAGTTATACTGAAATTTGCCTGCACCACCCAGTGTCACATGACCAGACTATGCTGTGATTAGCAGGGAGTAACATTTTTTGTATTGCAGGTTCTGTCAAAAAATATATAGCACAGATGAAAGCGTGTAGATGCCGGTAACCTGCGAAAGTACATTTTAACACTACTGTGTTGTGTAAGGCTGTAGTTTACTCCATATTATTGCACATTTTGCCTTGTTGCCATGGTGAAGTAGGAGGAGGGAAAAGCCGGAATACTGCCTGCTGTTGTCTTGGATACGATCACTTCCTCCTGTGAAGTAATGAGAGGAGCTGAACCTGTGTGTGTGGGGAGGGCGGGGGGCGGATTATTTTTAGATTTTTAGGCTATGCAGACGTCACTCAGCGGATACTTGTGGATTAGCACTTGTTTGCTTGTTGTTCATGTTTCTGTGGCGTAGCTGCATGATGGAAATGCAGCCGCAATCCAGTGATGCTATTCCAGTGGTGGATAAGGCCAGTGGTCTGGACTGCAGGGTCCTTGCAGTGCTTACAGGCTCAGCAGCGCACAAAACCATGTCATCTGGGGTATGTATGTATGTATGTATGTGTGTGTGTCTGTGTGTGTGCGTGTGATGTTGGTGTCCAATGAAAAACTTGTTTTTCCAAAAATTCATATTTCAGGATAGTGAAGCAAAGCATTTTTTAAGAAACTACTTCACAAAATGAACCTAAAACCTATTTTTACACAACCGTCAGTGAGTGATTTATTGTTTTAAATGGACTTGCTTGGTGTATTGTTAATGAGGCAAATGTCATTGTCAGCAAGTTACAAACCAATCTTGCTTTGATTTCATGATTAACAATGATGTTAGTTATCTAGCCATCAGCCTTAAGTTGGTAAAATCAATGATGTAAAGTAATCCATACAAACAGCCGCCATGGTTACGAATGCTAACTAGTACAAGCATAAATGTTAGTTAAATAGAGGAGTTCAAAAAACATTTCTTCTGCTATATAGTAAATCTAAAATACGACTGCAGAAGGACCTGAAAAGTTCTTCCGTAATCTCTGTTGGAGTGAAACCCTTCTCCCGTATCTCTCCTCTTGTGTCATTCCGTTGTGCCCCTCTGCATAGTCATTGTTGGCTCAGTCTTATGCTCCGCTGTTCCTGAGGTCCCCCCACATCCCCCATTGTTTCTCTGGGAAACGTCGCTGTTGTTCGCCCTCCGGGCTGTTACTGCGCCCCCCCCCCCCCTCAGCCATCTGGCTCTTTTGCACACTGCGGGTCTCAGAAGGCAGCGCAGGAGAACGACTGTCAATTGCAGCCACCGGAACAGCTCCAGACGGCTGCTGACCTGCACTTGCTCGACAAGCCCCTAGACTGATGGGATTGCCTGGACAGGGGAGACCTTGGCCAGCTTTCATTAGAAACCCCTTGGCTGGATAAGACTCACCTGGCGGACTGCCAGCTGTGCTCCGTTGTTGGTCTACCAGTGACGTAATGACTTCACCTATGACCTGTAGGACTTGGTGAAGATCTTCATGGCTGAGGAGCCAGGAAACCCCTAGTTCACTTATAGTTCTCTCTTTATAGCTGTTTAAATGTTTTTGAAAGGGCGGGAAATGACTTTGCAGGTCAAGACACTGTATTTGTGGTCAGAAGGTCACGGGTTCGAATCGCAGGGCAGGCATAGTGATGTCACCATTGGGCGTCCTTTGACCCCAAATGTTCTCGATCACACATCGCTTTCGGTAAAAGCGTCTGCTAAATAAATATATAATAAAATAAATAAAAGCTTAATTAAGTCTTCGTTAAAGACTTGCAGGTAGGCAGTCATATCAGTCCTTGTAAAAGAATCAGGTTTAAAAGGAAGCCATTTGATGCTTAGCTGGATTAATGAGGATGCACAGCAGGCGGGGAAATGGAGTCTCTGGCCTCCAGTGTGGCTTCTTTCAGTAACTGGCTGCCGATTGTTTTGTATTTATCATCCTGGCTATTTGAAGATCATGCCTGCCGTACCGCTGTGAATATTCCCACGGATGCAGCTGTGTGTTTACAGCAACAAGCTGGATATTTTGTCTAGATTCAGCGGCTCTCTCCCCAGCATTTCCCCCCCCCCCACTCTTGCACGTTTGATTTTGCAGCTTGCTGGGGGCAGATTCCCAGGGCCTCGCGTGAAACTCCACACCCAGAGCACTCGCTTTAACTTCCATGTCCCACACCTGCAAACCAGCAGTTAAACATTAGCCGGGGTCCAGTGAATGAATTCTGTGTTTACCGGATTAAGGAAACCAAGCACGGCCCTTCCTTGCTCTCTGTCAATGCTAATTTCTAGGTAATTAGTTTAGTAATTACTGATTCTGATTGGCCAGAGGCATCACACATGCCTCACAGGTAAAGGAAGGTAAAGGAAGTCTGGAAACTCAGTAGTGCTTGGCCCTTGAGGGCCATGACCTGAATAGCCCTGATTTAGGTCGTCAGTAGCAGTGTAGCCACGTACACATGCACACCCTCTCCCACCCGGAAATGTACCTAGAGACTACAGGCTATGGTGTAGGGTATGTGGCTACATTGCTACCGACAGTGTAGATTTTACACTGCGATATAAATCAGTCTTTACTCTTTGAAATGTTAGTTTAAGATAAGACCAAGGTGTTATGAAGTTTTGGATGCGGTTCCTTTATTGCACCCCGCGGTCTTGATCATCTTTGTACTATAGCCACTTAAGCCTCAAACACCTGTGGAGTCCTTTGTTGCCGTGGAAACATGGGGCCCATCATGGCGTCGCGGTGGCCGAGGGTTCTGGAGAAGTTAATGTGCGCTCTTGACTGAAGCCAACGGAGCTTTTAGAAGATGGACATGAATACCACGAACACAGAGGAACGATCCAGTGAAACGGAATTGTGCATTATAATTTGTACTGTGGGGTGGCATGGTGGTGCAGTGGTTAGCACTGTTGCCTCGCACCTCTGGGACCCGGGTTCAGGTCTCCGCCTGGGTTACATGTGTGTGGAGTTTGCGTGTTGTCGTCGTGGGGTTTCCTCTGAGTACTCCGGTTTCCCCCCCACAGTCCAAAGACATGCTGAGGCTAATTGGGGTTGATGAATTGCCCATAGGAGTGCATGTGCATGTGCATGTGCATGTGAGTGTGACTGGTGTGTGAGTGTGCCCTGCGATGGGCTGGCCCCCTGTCCAGGGTTGTTCCCAGCTTCCTGCCCGTTGCTTCCGGGATAGGCTCCAGACCCCCCGCGACCCAGTTGGATTAAGCGGGTTGGAAATTGGATGGATGGATGGATGAATTTCTTCTGTAAGATTAAGAATTACAGATATTAACACTAACTTTATATACACCGATCAGCCGCAACAGTAAAACTACTGACAAGTGAAGTGAATAACATTGATTACCTCATTTCAATGGCGCCTATTGAGGGTACCATTATATATTGGGGAAGCAAACAGTCAGTTCTTGAAGTTGAAATGATGGAAGCAGGAAAAATGGCCAAGTATAAGGATCTGAGTGACTTTGCCAAGGGCCACATCGTGATGGATGGATGACTGGGTCACAGCATCTCCAAGACAGCAGGTCTTGTGGGGTGTTCCCAGTATGCAGTAGTCAGTACCCACCAAAAGTAGTCAGAGGAAGGCCAACTGGTCAACCAACAGGGTCATGGGTGCCCAGGGCTCACTGATACGCATGGGGAGCGAAGGCTATCCCACCTCTTATGATCCCGCTGGAGAGCTACTGTAGCACGAATTGTTGAAAAAGTTAATGCTGGATCTGATAGAAAGGTGTCAGAACACACAGTGTAGTGCAGCTTGCTGGGTGTGGGGCTGCGTAGCTGCACACTGGTCATGGTGACTCCTGTTCACCACCGAAAGTGCCAACAATGGGCACGTGAGAATCAGAATTGGACCATGGAGCAATGGAAGAAGGTGGCCTGGTCTTATGAGTTACGCTTTCTGTCACGTCACGTGGATGGCCAGGTGTGTGTGCGTCGTTTACCTCAGGAAGAGATGGCACCAGGATGCATTGTGGGAAGAAGGCAAGCCAGCAGATGCAGTGTGATTCTCTAGGCAATGTTCTGCTGGGAAGCTTTAAGTCGTGGCATACATAAACATTGTTGAGGACCAAGTACATCCCTTCATGGTAGCAATAGTCCCTGTTGGCAGTGACCTCTTTCAGCAGGATAATGCACCCTGCCACACTGCCAAAACTGTTTAGGGATGGTATGAAGAGCATATGAAGTGCGAGTTCAAGGTTTTAACTCCAAATTCCCCACATCTTAATCTGATCCAGCATCTGTGGGATGTGCTGGACAAACATGTCCAATCCATGGAGGCCCCCACCTCACAACTTACGTTTTATGTTATATAAAAATTGAATGATTCCCAAGAAAATAGGAATGTTTGCTATTAGCTGAATTTAGAACAGAAATAAATAGAATACTGGCAGGATGTTTGTTATAACTGGTGATGCGCAGTAACATGTACATTGACATTTATTTTCTTTAGCAGATACTTTTGTCCAAAGCGATGTACAAGTCAGACATAAGTACAGCGAGGCGAAGCTTCCAATGAAAGCCCAGGTACATGTGTAAGCAAGTGCTACACATCTTCTAACAATGCAAGAACATCATAATAGACAATTCAATGTAACAGGGGTCAGACAGCACTGTTGCTTCTATTGCAAGGGTTCAGGGTTCAAATCCTACTCCATCTGCGTGGAGTCTTTCCCTGTGTTTCCTCTGGGAACACCGGTTTCTTACTGCAGTCCAAAACATGCAAATAGGTTAAATGTTGTCAGTAAATTGCCCATAGTGTATGTGGGCCCTGTTTTGGATGACATTCCTATCCAGGGTGTTGCCCTGCCTTATGCTGCCTAAAATAATACTGGATAAGCAGATAAATAATGATAAATATTTAGTTAACTTAATTTAAGCTGTTTAATTATCATAAATAGTACGCTTAGTTTGTTTTGATCAACAAACATGGCATTCTGGATGGAATACTTGCAAATCCTTCCTTGCAAATGTAATATCAACATTAACATTAGAGCTCAAATACCACAGGCCCCAATTCATTTGGTCAATATTTATTTTAATTGTATAATTCCATTTAATTGGACATACACAGACACACAAAAATCCCTATATGCGAAAACCATGGAAAGATTTCTTGCATACAGTTGTGTTTAAGGTCTTACTGTTAATTTCTCTACGGAATGGAAAGGAGATGACATTTCTTGTAGGATGAAGGACAAAGATTCTTATTGCAGTATTGATTATATTGCAAAACAAATCACATTGCTACATACATACACAGCTGCGGTAGCAATTTGGGCAGAGATCTGTCACAGAGACAGAATGGGGAGCTGGACATAAGGATTAAAACAGGTGACAAGGTCCCGTAATGAAAGGCATCAGCCAGAGCGTAAGAAAAACCTGAGGCTGAGCACTTCATCAAGCTTCTGTCAAAATACCTGTCAACAAGACACAGCTCACTAGAAAAGTACTTCATACCAGCTCTCCTGAAGTCCCCACAGTTGACCCTATTTGAAGCTTAACAAAGATGGAGGGTGGTGGGGGGGAGAGGGGGTAGCCTAATTAGGGTCAGCTGGGCTTCATTTCCTGAAGAGCTCCTTGGCTCCGGGCTAGTGATCAATTGCTATGGAGATGCAAATGATCAGTTTCATCACCTGGTCTTTGCTATTGCCCCTATTGGCTCAGATAACCGTGGCTGATCTGACATCTCTAAGAAGCAAAGAAATATCTTATTGGTTCTTTCACTCAAGAGAAATGGCCGATTTATCAGTGTAAACAAGGGAAGTTTCATTCAAGCTGACCACGTAACCATTGGGCAGGAAATCCGCAGCAGAGGCCCTCTTGGAGTGTCATGCTCTCGAATGCTACGCTGCCCACGGCACCTTTATTTCTTGTGATGTAGCGTTATTTCAGCATTAAATCTGAAAACAGCACCAACATTCATTTTCTTGCACAATTTAGTATCATCTGTGGTCATTATATTAACAACATCACTACATTATAATAAAAACCCAAAGACAGCAAGTGGAATATTTGTGCCCCAGTTCTATAAAAAACAATTTAAAAACTGAATACATTATATTTTGCTCAGCTTATGGCATTTCTAGGTAGTGCGCTTTTCTCATTATGCTATTATCTTTCCATTTTCCATAAACACACACACATACACACACACACAGACACACAAACACATACAAATAACTACATTGTTAATCATAGCGAAATCAATTTGTATCTCCCCTTCTGTTGCTTGATCAAAATTATGTGTATATATAGGAACTACATGAACTGGCACTTTCATTTTACAAACTAGATCTAAATTGCTTGTGATTTTGCTTTTGTACGTGTGTGTAGCTTAATATGCAGAGCTATGCTAGTGTTGTGTTGAATCTGTTTCAGGGACACATCTAATTTAGTTGTACATTCGTGCAATGACAATCAAAGGCATTCTAAACCATCTGTAGGTGCAAGCTGTCAAAAAAAGATGACATAGGCCATGTGAGTGAAAGTAATGATGAGCATAGCTCTGGTAAGATCCATCATTCAAACACTAACTAATGCCATTAATGGGGACTTTCTTTTGAGGGATGTGGTGCCAACAGACATATGATGAAAAATGCTGGGCTGCACATTGTGTAGGGCAGGGGTGGGGAACCTGATCCATGGAGAGCCGGTGCGGGTTTTTGGGATGACCTCTCAATCAGCCAATAACAGCGGGAGCCCAGGACTGGAGTTGAGAGCCCTGCTTTATTACTGGCTGATTGAGAGGCCAAAAACCCGCATCGGCTCTCCATGGATCAGGTTCCCCACCCCTGCTGTAAAGGTTCTCTTATACTGTATGTAAATCACAGACAAGAAACATAATGGAAGGATGATCTGGCTTGTTCCACACAGGGTACTGCTCTAGCAGGTTACCGCAGAGCACATGATAGAGAGAGAGTGTAATTGAAAAAGGCCCACTGATTCGATTCTGTGGCTGCAGACAAAGGAAGATATTAGTATATGAACCTGTCTAGTTAACTCTGTCCAATACATTTATTTCTCTTTTGATCAGAGGAGACATTTAATATAGGCCGTTTCTTGCCTCCATACGCTGCCTTACGCAAACTAAACAGAGGAAAAGCATTAATTTTGCGCTTGTTATACACACTACAAAAATCATGGGAAGCAAAATTGTGGAAACACCAAGCATTTTTGGCATTGCACTTTAAAATTACTACACAATGTATAAACAATCAAAGAATGTTATAAATATCATACATCGGATGATTAAACAAACATCAGGAGCAACAGTTTAATAAAGTTCTGCAATCTCTAAAACCTGGAAGTGTTTCCACACTTTTGGCTACTGGTGTACTTATTCTACAAATACTTCATCATATCAATATGAAACCATTTAGGGATTCAGAAACAATTCAAAAAGACCAAAACACTCCATGAGTGAAGTGGCCAGGTCAGGGTGAACATGAGTTCCAGTGGCTGGAAGACTGAACCTCAGATGCTGCTGTTTGGGTGTGGGGTTAGGCAAAGAGACAGGGGGACGTGCAGGCACGTGAAAAGGTGCAGCTTCTGCCAATGTTACAGCTTTGCATTCTCATTTTACTTACACAAAAATATTCTGAGTACAGAAGGATAAATGATTGGTTCAGAGGGATTACCAATCAGATTGTAGAGAAGGTGGCACTAAGCAACTAGAGAAGGCAGAACCAAGACTTCTAATTGGTTCGTCCCACCTTCTCTAGTTGCTTAGACCCACCTCCTCTACAATCGAATTGGTTATCTCTCTGAACCAATCAGTTTTCCTTCTACCCTCAGAACATTTTTGTGCAAGTAAAACGCCTTGCACTCTCATCCTTTATGTCAGCTTGATTCCTTCCTGCAAAACCCCAGTATTAAAGCTATGAATCTTTTCGCATTTCTTTCTAAGTGCCATTTTGAAGTTAAATTATTTTGCTTTTGTATGTATGTATCGTATCCCACTGCATCTGCGCATTCTACGTCTAATCAGACTTTCTACACGATAGAGAACAGAAATACTCAAACACTCTTTTCCTGGTTGTTACAAGCCCTCAAATAGAGAAACATCAGGCTGAAACATAATGAGAGCTTATTTATCAGGAATCATTTATTCATTTTTTTATGCAGTCAGAATAAATGCTGCCATGGCTTCCAACGGCTCCCCGTAATGAAACATTTTTAAGCCAGGAGAGTGATCAGTGCTGTCTGTGCAGATGAGCTCAGATGTGGACACACCTGCTTACATATATTTCCTCATTTATTCCATTTATCCATTTATCCAAGGCGTCGTTGTTCTGTGTAATTATTCTAAGATTGTAGCCTGTAGACATTGAACATACAGCTGGAACAATTGTTATAAGGCTGAAAAATGAAGGAGAAAAAATGGTAACACATAACCCAGCCTGCTCGAATGCAGTATACACCCAGAAAATAGTCCCGAGCACGTCATTCAATATATACAGTATATACCCAGAAAATAGTCCCGAGCACGTCATTCAATATATAC
>JAODKF010000103.1:29638257-29660043 GCA_026779585.1 Mormyrus proboscirostris
GGCGCGGGGGGGGGGGGGGGGCAATATTACTCAGGCAGTTTTAATGTTAAGGTTGATCGGTGCATGTGAATAGTGTAAATATTTGCCAGCTTTTCTCACCATTTAAGCAAACATGCCCTTAAAAATAAAATGCAGGTGTTTTTAATCAGCTTTCGGCTGCATATGTTGAGCAGCATGCGTTTAAAGAGTATATTTAATTTACTGGACCACAAATGATTGTAGATTGTAGATTCTTTATTTTACAATCTACAATCATTTGGGGTTACAATCATTTAGTCAGATGTTCAGCTTTTCTCACCATTTAAGCAAACATGCCCTTAAAAATAAAATATAGGTGTTTTTAATCAGCTTTCAGCTGCATGTGTTGAGCAGCATGCGTTTAAAGAGCATATTTAATTTACTGGACCCCAAATGTAATGAAACGCAAATTTGAGTAGATTCATGAATCAAAGGTGGATAATAATAGGTTTACAGCACCTCCTATGGTCAGGTAAGCTGGTGATTGCGGTGTCTGTCTGCCAGCCACCGGGGGAATGTCTCGCTCTGATGGCTGGTGTGAAACCACTGGGCTTTAGTACCGTGGGGTGATCAGTAGGGCCCCCCAGGTGGAGCACTACGCATGCCGGCCGAGCTCTTGGCCCCCAGTGTGTCTGGAGGGGTGCAGCACAGTAACGACACGCTTGATATCTCCATGATTACATCCCAGCTGAGGAAGTGCCATGCAGCTTCATTTGAACAAGATAAGCTTGTAGCGTAAAGTCCTCAGACATGCCGCAGTGACTGCTGTCATGGCCGATGGAGACCGGCTGTTATTGCGGCACAAGAATCGGACAAAAAGAATCAAATGTAACTGTTCTAATCATTCAGATTGCTTTAATAATCATGTTAATTACTGGATTAGTCAGATGTTCGATGTTGGTTTTGATTGTTTTGTTTGTTCATGGTTTTTTGCTGGCAGAAAAAGGAAAAATTAATTATTAAACTAAAAATTAAGAAAGAAGTTTAATTTCAGTTCAAACTGTGTCAATTTTGCTTTTATGATTTTTTAATTCTCTCAGGTTCTGAAAGTAACAAAAAACAATGTATGGACATGTCACTGAAGGAACTTCCAGATGTGACTGTTGCAGTAAAATCCTGTTCTTGTGTACAGCTGCCTGAGATTCTCCCAGAAGAAAGCTCAGTCCATGTGGGAAGACCTGGAGAAGTAGCTTTATTTTTTGTGTAGTGACTGCATACAAGTCACCCAACACTCTTGGCCCCCTGCATGTCTTGATATGGCAGACCTGCCTTAATTCAATGTAAACATGAACAAGTTACGTTACTCATGTTCCTGATTTAGGGATGATTTCTAGGGAAACCGGGGTTTGCCGTTACGTTTTACTGACCTGGGTGTTTTTTTCTGAGAAAGGCAGTCGCCGTATCTCCTATGAATGAATCACTCATAGCCATGTCTAACTTTGAGCATTGAGATACTCTGACTCCAGCCATTAGCGTGAGACAAACGCAACGGAGTCTAATCCTGCACTGGAGTTCTCCAGGCTCGCCATCTACTAGCGTGGAAGGTCGCTGTAGTGGTCTGTTCACATCTCTGTGTGAATGAGAGATTTCTGGAAGAGGCCTGATGTGGAAGTAACAAATTGCAGGTTCCGCTGAGCTGAAGTGACATCAGCTCCCGGTCCCTGTATGTGAAAGGAGTATCTGCTGGGATCCAGGTAATCGCAGTGGTCGTTGATTGTCCCAGTCCCCAGGAAGCCTGGCAGGTCTTTCTCCCGGCTTTCTGTGTTGATCTCGATTCGCGCCTGTTATGAGCACTGCGGCTGCTGGGTGAGAACAGAGTGAGTACTTGCAACAAAACAAACAATGGTGTTGACCACTGGAATTCAGAGGCTGGCGATCAGCTGGGTATTGAAGAGTCATGGGGCTCCTGTTTGGGACTCTAGATCTGGGTGATTCTCTGCAAAGCACTTTTCTTCGTTTTTAGGATCATGATGATTATCTGACTGTCCTTTTTGTTGTCTTTTTTTAAATATGCCTTTAAAACTGGTTGTTGTTTGCATCTAAAACACATTCTGCAGTTATGTGAGGAGCAAGTTGAGTGCAAAGGGTGGTCATACTTTTGTTGGGAGGTAGATGGTTGGGAGGATGGAACCTCAAGCATCTCAGCAGTGGTGTTGCTTCAGAAACCTTCACCAAAGTGCTCTTCCTCTATTTCTTTATTCCCATCATGCGGTAGCACATGGTACCCATGTTGAAGATCGGGCCACATCTCCTTTGGCGTGCATTCTCTTCTAAATGCTGCACGCTTCACCCAGTGACGTCACATGCTGAGAGTAGAGCATCATTTGCTTGAATCCAACCAGAGCCCAGATACCCAGATGCCTAGACAGCAGACCCAGCTGACTCTCTCCTCGCCTCTCCACAGGTGGCTAATGGGGAACACTGGGAATCGTGCACAGGTCCCCAGTGTGGTAAAACACCCTCCAGTATCAATGGGTCAAGCCACTTTAGATAAAGAGCCAGCTAAACAAAGGAAAAAGAAGCAATTAAAAAATGTAAATGATATTCAGCAAAGTATTACCAAAGGTGAGGATGACTCTGTAACTGTTATTAGAAGAACTGGACTGTTAGGATTTTCAGGCTGAAGAATCAGGAAACATGGACTTCGATGTTTAATTATGGTGCGTGTCTGAGAGACATTTGGCTCAGCGGGCAGCTGATACTCTCAGAAGAGAAACTTCTGCATCCTTTATTATACACTGACAGCTGGTGTTAGGTCCAAGGTCACCCTTGATATTTAGGCTGGGGACATTGTGCAGAAGTTGGCTCTTTGCCTGGGCATTCTGGGAAGACCTGTGGTTTTCCTGTGTCTAGGGAACACCTGAAAAAATAAAGTGCACATTCTCTCTTGTATATGTTTACAGGGTGTATATAAGAATTTTTATTTTGGATTATGGAGATCAGATGTTATGAGTGTTAGCGCCATACGGGGTGTCCAGTACTGTAAGACGGTGCTCCTTACACCAGGTTGTGTGTCTTCGTTGCAGTGGCCTTTGACACAAGTTCTGAACTGAAGTCCTGCTATAACTTCCAGCGTTGCGAAGCTCAAGATGTACAGTTTTTGTTGAGACTGGTTCATGGAGGTGCTGCTTCACTTTTGTGGTCATTTTTTGAGGCCACACTTCTGTTGTGATTAGCAACTATATTTGTGTTGATAATTAATCTCTCTGTGTGCAGTGCTGCATGGATGACATCCAACAGTACATAGCTGTTGCATTTCGAATTTAAATTCATATGAAAATAGCATATAAGCAGCAAATAACACAAACTCTTGTGTAGAGCGGATATTATAAACTACACAAAAAAGGGCACCAACAGGATGATTGTAAACGTCGTTATAAAAAAGTATATTATGCAGATTAATGGTGATGGTTATTAAGGGTCATGCAGTATGTAAAGGGAGTCTAGGTGTGTCTGTCTTGGAGGGAAGCTCCATGAAATCCAGAAGTCCTTTGGCATGACTCTCTGAGATCTCCTGGCGATATCTGCTGGTCCACATCCCAGTTCCCACATGCAGGGCTAACTGTAGAACCGTGAATGGCAGTTAAAAGCTGAACGGAGGTTTCTTCTGTTCGTTCTGATTCCAAATCACCAAAGCAGTGATGTTCTTTTGAAGGACAGATAAATTGTGTGACCTTAGAAAGAGAACAACATGAGGTTTCATTGGGTAGCACATCACGCGGGGATGTTACGCAATGTCTCAAGTAGAACACATATGGACATTTGGAGAGAAACCAGAAGCACTTGCCAGGGATTTGCCATGGAGTCGGCTAGGGAGGTGACTTAGCTTCCAGATAATTAATCTAACATCTACAGGCCTTGCAAAGGAGTGTGTCTCATGTTTCCCTGGATTCCTTCTGAGTTCAGCTTCTTGGCCTAACAGTGAGGATTTATAAGGCAATTAAGATACAGAGAGAGAGCTGGGATCTGAATGTTATATGGAACCATTTTTAGCCGTTGAAAGGCTGAACAGTCTGCGCTTTGCAACAGACAGCAAAGGCGTGTAATGTCTGGACTGTCTAAGGATTATTAAGAAAATTAGGTGCCATGAAAGTAAGATATCCAGCCAAATATTCAAGGCAGATTCCACCAAGGTAATCCTTTCTTTAGCAAAGAAATTTATTCAGACAATGTATTTCCAGTTTCCAACAGTAAAACCAGCATTTTACGTAAATCATTATAAAGATATTTCAGGGGAGCTCTTGTCCGAGTTCAGCAAAGTGAAGTAAATCAGTATTTTGTCATATAGTTTTTAAAAATTTATTTTCCCAGTTTTATTAGCTTGAAGCAACATTCCATTCCTGATGTGATTTTTTTTTTTCGGTCACTTGTCCGGACACAGTATTTATGTTAAAACAAATATGCCCCAGCTACCAGCCGTGGTTGATGTACCTGTCATTATTGTATGCTTATCTTGTTGGAGCAGAAGTGCACCTAGACATTATAACACCTGTCTCTTTTTCCTTACAGCCGTTTAGTTTTCCTGCGGAATTTGGGATCACGAGGACGGTAGCATGCCTGTGGCGTCGGCCAGCTCCGATTCTGGTGAGTCAGCACCGTCTTTCATTTTCCCAATCCAGCGGTCCGGCAGAGGGAGCCGCCCAGTACTGCTAAATGGGCTACCTGCCACTGTGGCTCTGCGGGGGGGTGTGGAAGGTACCGTAAGCCAGATTTGGGTCATGCGGCTTATTCTGGTGCATCCGGTGCCCGTGCGGCCACCTAAGGAAGGGCTGTGTGTTAGTGTCGGTGCAGCATTGTTCCTGCTGGTGCTGATCTCAGGATGGTGCACTGGTTTCTCTGATGGAGGGTGGAGGGACCACAGTCACATACAGTGTTTGGCATCTGACTTAACAGCTGCAGTACACTCACCATTGTTTCTTCCAAAAAGCTAATTTAATGTATATTGTTCTTACTTTGTGCCAAAATGTCTGGGTACGGAACAGTTTTTTTCTAATTATACATTACTTTTAAGATGGATGGATGGATGAATGGATAATACAGACAGTCCCTGGGTTACGAACATCCAACTAATGGACAACTCATACTTGTGAACTGACTGCCATGAAGCCTGTTGTTAAATACAGTGGCTTGTGATAATGGACTTAGGCACATAGTACTTCAAGTGGCCTCAGCGGTTCATTGGCTTGAGGTACAGTACAGTACCATTTGCAGTCACTTTTATTATTACCGCATTATAATAATTATTATTGTGTACTGTATTATGATTTTTCCGAATTACCTACAGATTCGACTTAAGGAACAGATCGGCTTCGTAACCTGGGAACTGCCTGTCGGTAGCTATATAAATAGATAAGAATCTTCATTGTCACTGCAAAGAGCAATGAAATGTCATTCCGCAGCACCTCAGCTAGCCAGCAGTACAGCCTATATAATATGCAAAGAAAAGAACAATAAATATAGAGACACACAAGGACAAGTGTTGAAATGCACAATATACAAAGTACGAGACTAGAAATATACCGACAGTATTTGCGGAACGGTGCGAAATGGTAACAGTCAAAGAAGTACAAATAGCATTTCCCCAGGATTTTAATTGAATAATACCATTATCTCCATGAACTAGACATCAAGCTGCTGTAACTCATGGATAAATCACGCAATTAGCCCGCTATTTATGTATCCGCTTGTTGTGGCTAATTGCTGTGCACCAATCAAGTGTCACGAAATGGAGTGTACTGGGTGAAATGGAGTGTACTGGGTGCTGGGTGTCATTTTACAGTCTAGGAAGACGAGCGTTGGACCAGGATGGGGTCGATGTGAGACAAACACAAAAATAAAGGAGATAGTTTGACTGGGGAAGAAAAAAACAAGTGCCCTTCAGTTTAATTATATTCAATTTATTTTTATACTGCACCTTTCCTGAAATACAGCAAAGCCATCATCACAGTGTATTTGGCAAAGGATCAAGTAACATGACAAGCAGAGTTCATTAGCCCATACATATAGCAGTGAGTAATATAATGCAGTTTGGGCAGTCGGAGTACGTAGAAAAGACTAGAACAAAATGTGTGTGTGTGGGGGGGGGGGATGTAAAAGTCATACAGGAAAACATAACAAGCTCCCTGGGGAGGCTAACTGCAAAAGGTACGGAGAAGCAGGGAAGCAGTCTGCGAGTGAAAATGAGGAGCAGTGGGGTGGTCTTCCTGTGGGCTTTCTGGTAGATGTGAACACGGCAATGTGGACACGGTGATGTGAGCACGGTGATGTGAAGCGGACATGCTGTTGATGGGGCTGGGGAGCTGGGGGCTGGAGCTGAACTATCAGGAAGCATGAGGAAAAAGGCAACCCATCAGAGTGCAGACGTACATTCATAACAAACAGACATGACGCATCTCCTCCATTTTTAGAGAATTGTTACTCAATAAATCAATTTCCACATTTTGTTGGTGTTATTTTTCATGCAGTATTATTTAAAGGGACTCTTTCATCGTGTTCTTTTTCTGTTTTGCCTGGGAAAACCATATCTAAGGTTACACTATCCTGCTTTCTGCTGCTGTCTGAGCGAGATGTGGAAGCGGAAAGTTAACATGAGGCTTATTGGGGAATTTGCCGACGGAAAGCGCAGACTGGAATAATGTTTGTGTGGATTCTGGAGCAGGTGATGCCAAGTTGAGTAATTTCTCATACATCGTCTGAAACGTCACCTGCAGTTTCCCCTGCAGATGTCCCTCAGTTAGGTCGGTGGACTGGCATCTGAATGCACAGAACATATAGAGAGGCCTAGTTCAGCTCCAGAGTCACCCGTACAGGGCTGGTCCTGGCTGTTCTGGTACCCTACATGAGATCCTGCTTGGTAGCATATTATGTTAGAAAACATAAGAGAAGTTGTTGGTAATTGTTAAAAATGTACTTTATTTGGTAACGCTTTACATTAACTGTATAATGCATTCATCATGCATTCATAGAACATTCATAGACAGTATATAAGTAGCTATTATATATATATATATATATATCTTATATAGCTTAAAGGGCCAGTTCACCCCAAAACTACAGCAGTGACCACCAACCTTTTTGAAACTGAGAGCTACTTCACAGGTACTGAGCCATACGAAGGGCTGCCAGTTTGATACACTCTTCTTAGATAACAAATTTGCTCAGTTTATCTTTAGTTATATATTATTATTAATGATTAATGATACTCATCTATGTGAAGACACTGATCACGTTTAAGATTTTATCAACAATGACTATTTTAGACGCTGCTCACTGGTGAGTTGTGCTATTTTTAGAACAGGTCCGTGGGCGACTCATGTGGTCCTTGGGGGCATTCTGGTGCCCGCGGGCACCATGTTGGTGATCCCTTTTTTATGGGGGCTTTAGTGCTGTCTATCCATCTAGATTGTTATGCTGGGAGTTGCCTAGTTTTTGGAGATATCAGCCGTAGAAATTCAGGCTTCTCTCAAATATATTGGGAGTGAATGACATTCCTTCTATAGTGTTTAAAGTACCAAAAAATACATTTGAAAAAGCAATGTCTCTTACCAGAAATAATGACCTGGTTACTCAAGATAAATCACAGACTTTGTAGTGAGCAACTGCTACTGAATTCCCCCTCCAGCGATCGTATCACTGCACAGATGATATTACCGGGCTGCTCTTGCTCGTATCTTATGCGCTTTGTGCACTAAAGCCTCTCTAAAACGCATCTTTTTTTCAGTTTTCGGGGGAACTGCCCATTTAACATCCAAACATACATTTCCAGCTTTAATATACATTAACAACAAACATTTTATGATAACAACAAACATTTATAATTGTATTATCGTATAATGTTTGCTATGTTATGTTAAGGTGTATGGTAACACTTTCTATGAAGTCCCCCTTTATAATGCACCACACATGCCCTCATGATGCATTATAATGCATTCATAAAGTATTAGAGACACGGCTATAACTATTTATAAAAAGGCATGACACATAATAGGCGTGTATAATGCATTATGAATGCTCTATGAAATCCTCATATATAAAGCACTATAGACACCCACATAATGTTAAGTTATTAAGAAAAACTGGATTATTATTACGTTTTACTAGTAGTTGTCTTTCATTAAGGTTATAGTGTTTTCATAGATTTGCTGGGAAATTCATCGAGCTAGAAAAAGAAAATGAAATGTTTATAGACCCCCTACACGAGGGAAATTCCAAATGTGAAATGAGTTAGAATATCACCCGTCACTTTATCCCACTGGTCGCCAAATTCACAATTCTGACAGTTACAGATCTCTACATTCTTAATTCATTCATTCGAAAAACTGAGAAAAAGAAAATGAGTGTTTCCTTTCAGTGTGAAACTAGCAGTTTTGAGTAATGGATTGTTCAGTGTGTGACAGCCAGAGGGCACTGAGGTACACAGCAAACGCGGAGTTGGTGACGGTCAAAAGCCACACACTGATTAGACATTCCACATCACAACAGGAGGGATATCTCTAGTTGGTATAACTAGCTATTTATCAATTTATTTCCTTTTTAAATGTAACTTTAAGGCCTAATGCAGTAGCTAGCTTCATGGTATAATGGTTTAACATCTGTAGTGCTATAAGATGCATGAAAAATGTTTGTCACCAGGGACACATCAGGATAATAAATAGAAGAAGTCATACAGCCTTTATGTTCAGGTGACAGAATAGCCGACCTCGCTGTAAGATACGCACACTGTTTACAGGGCAGCAGCAGCAAAGTCTGTTTGCAGATAATGTAGCTGATATTATCCGACGCACTGGCAGGCCATAGCTGGGACAGAACAAATTATAGTGTGATTATGTCCAGCTGAATGGCTTATAGTGACTATTGGATGCTGCTATGGTGCAATAATTTTTCACAGTGCAATAGTTAGTCCATACAGAGGCAATTTATTATGCCAGTCGATTGACTTGTCTGCCCATAGGTGTCCCTTTTTAGTGACCTTATTTATTCTAGGCTACAGGTAGCTTGTTAGGTAGCATGCATGTTCTGAATAGGAAGACAGACTGTCAGCTGAGAACTCTCGCTTTGAGGGCACCGGTATCACAGGCAGACACAGATCTATCATTTCCAGCGGGTCATGTCTCTGGAATGAGGAATCACCGATGTTCTCCCAGTCCATCATCCACATGTGAGGATTTGGGAAAAGTTTTCAGGAGCAGCAGGATCTTCTTGTTTCAGCTGAATTTTTGCACGTCGTGTTCATCTCCTAGTGCTCGTAGGGCGCCCCTCTCTGTGCGGCTGGAAGCATCTTCACATTCCTGTCATAGAGCGCGACGTCCCCTCATACTGCTATTACACGCACAGCCCCTGCTTTCAGACTCTTTCTGCATGAGCGGTTCCGGTCGAAGGCCGGATACAGGGACCGGTGAGGTGTTTCACATCGATACCTTCTTCAGAAATGCGATGCTTTGAGCACATTTCATTGCTAACAGAACCAGCACCATTTTCTTCCACAGTAAGATTCTGGGTAACATTTACGCTGAACTTCAGCCAATCTGGCATTTGTAAAGCCGACAGGCTGTCAACCCACACTGGAGCATTAGCCTGTTTCTGATCTATTCCTGTGTCTCTGCACCTGCAGTAACAGGAGCGTGGGGGGCGGGGGCTGTTTAACTAGTCTGCCCGCATCCGGGGGTCTTTCATGTCAGGCAGAGTGTCCACATAGCAGAACCCCATGAGACATACTCTGCATCTGCATCCTGCACGTCACAAACGTAAGCTGCCGTACGGCCTGTGAGCCAACCAGGTCGGTCATGTTTCTTCTGGGGTTTTTCTCGCTACGTGAGCAGCGACGTGTCAGTTTGATGTGTCATTGTCGGCCGACATCGGCGTGTTATTCTGATGTAGCTCTCTGCGATAGGAGTGGCCCGAAAAGTCTGCAGGAGTAGAAGCTTCTAGTAGTGTAGTAGTGTAGATCACCTTTCCTTCCGCTCGAGGGTTGCCCCGCTTCAGTGATTCTCATTCCAAGGTGACTGCTCTTCCTGCTACCAAGCAGTGAACTGCTTCAAGTTCACAGAAGCTTCTGCCGTTAGCGGTATTAATGGCCAGCGTTTCCACCTCAATTATTTTAGACTCTCATTGTTTGATTTCCGCACTCTCCTACCCATTACCCTTTCTTGCCCTGCATAAACATTTATGATGTATGTTCTTCATAGGGTGAATGGGCTTGAGGTGCCTTGTATATAGTTTCTTTGTCATCTTCTTCAGGCATAATCTGCATCATCTTATTCCACGGACACCTCTGCTGTGCTCACTGGCAAACACTCTTCAATTAATGTTCAATTTATGTTAAATTCAGAATCAGAATCGGAATCTGGCGTTTGGTTTAACAGTATAATTGAAAAAACTACCATCTTTTCAGAGTACAAGCTATGCCGACGTGCAGCTTGCATAAGGATATCTTAATAATAACTCACTACGTAATTCACGATCAAGAGCTGAGGCCGATTTGTAGATAGGCGTCGAGTTCATAGCATTCCTCAATAATTGTAGCAGGCGCCATACTTATTGTCGGTGAAACCACCTAGGTATGGAGACAGAAAAGGACTCAGGACTGCTGCAGAGAACAGAGTTTAAGCACCACTCCCAAATCACCATGCATCATGCAAATGAATGTAGATTAGGCTGAGTGCAACATCCTACTGAAAAGAGTGTTTCCAAAAAAGCTCACCAGTCCTTTGACTCATTTTTATTATTATTTTTTTCCATTTGAATTTTTCATTTTAATTTTAAGGTGCTGTTTCGTGTTATTGATGTCAGCCGCACAGATGACAGCGTTTATGCCTTTTGGAGACTGGTGCAATCTAATTAAAATGCAAGTCAGCGGCCAGCCATATATTTTTTCTTATAAATAATTGCAGTTCAGTTCAACTCTGCAAGTTTCTTTTCCTGCAGCCCCGGCAGTGGTGTAGGCTGGAATGAAGAATATTAAAACACATCAACGACCATTTCTATATTAATGAATATCAAAGTGCTTATATTTTTCCAGCAGAGCACTGTCACAGATAAATATTCTTCAAATTTATTCTTGTAATGGCACGATCTCTTTAAGGCGTACGTGATTTGAAACCTGGGAACTGTGTAGAAACTGAAAAGCACTCAGTGCATATATTTCATATGTTGTTTAAACATCTCAGAGACTGAGAACTATTTAGTGTTGCGAAATTTTTGCCAGTTGCCAAAGATATCGTTAAATGTCAGTCCTTGTAAAGCATTGGAATATTTTTTGCCAGTGATTGCTTCCATTTATTGTTAATATTATGAGCATGTCACTGCTCAGCACTGCCATATTGAAGAGGAAAATGAGTAACCATGTTTTTAAAAATGATTCTGACAACAGCAGAATAGTCTCCCTCATCCCTGCTGTATTCCTAGGTATAAAAAACCTTTAAAATATGCATAGAAACAAGTATCCCTGGATGAAGGCCTAGACAGCCCTAGGTAGTGTCTTTAGTGGAAAAGTTGTCACAGACACATAATATCTTTGGTGCCAAAGACTAGTGCTGCTGTCCTTCTGTCTGCATTATTACAGTGATATTAACCGTTCTACCGAAGACTGAACCTCAGCATTGTGGCTCAGTGTGTAGCGCTCCTGCCTCACACCTCCCGACTCAAAGGCCTGGACTTGGCCTCTGCGCTTTGTGTGCAGAGTTTGCCTGGGTTTCATCCAGGTTCTCTGGTGTCCTTCTGCAGTCCAGGGAAATCTGGTTAGGCTGATTGGTGTCTCTGAATTTCCTACAGTGTGTAGATATATGTGCCTTGTCACGGGCCAACCTCCTGTTCATCTTTGTGCCTGGGATGGACTCCAGGTCTCCTGACAATAAGAGCTAGGTAGTATTGCTATATAGTCATAATTTTGGGCATAGGCAAACTTGCCAGTACACAGAGTATTTAAAGGGAGAATCTCAGTTGATCTAAGGAAGACATTTTGTTGATAATGACAGCTCTTAGTTCTATGCCAGTGAGGCATAGTTTCAAGACTATCAATGAAACTCTACGTTCATTTTGTCATTGAAATCTGAATTCGTGTTTGCTATTGGGAAGCTGATGGAGACCTATTGGTAGCTGTTTTTGATTAAAAACAATGTCATTACCCCCAGGATATGAGCTGCTTTGGTAGCCATCTACTGTACTTCCAGTAAAGGCTTTTTAAATGTCATTTTAGCAAAAGAAGGGCCTCGGTAAGGTCAAATGCTAAATGCTGTCATCAGGTTCACAATACACTCCATGGAACCTCTCGGTAACCAGATAGATGCAGTTTCGAAAACAATTCGGTTCGGTGTTCCTATTGAAAGATAGTTGGATGTTGGATGAAACTGTGAGCTGCAGTCCATTTAAATTGATCAAAGGTGAAATTATGTTGATTTAATTCAATGTTTGGGTGTTTTGGAGCAATGAAAGTTTGTTAGTTATTGATGCCCAGCTGGAGTGGCTCTTTGTAAGTTTGATCTCCCTGAGAGACCTCAGGACCTCTGGGTTTGGCCCTTTACAGAATTATAGAGCTTTCTGGAAGAGGCAGTGAAGACCTTGTATCAAACTGGACAGAATCATCTGAATAGTGTACAGAAAAAACTTAAAGTAATTCATAGTCAGCTTGCAGTGCTGTTGGATGTAGAACTGAAATTAATTGCACAGTATTATAGCAGATTGATTGTTAGAACCCTGAAAATATAACCAATTTACTTCAGCTTTATCCTTAACATGACATCCAAGTTTAGAACAGATTTAATCTAAGGCAAATGGGGAGATAACACCATGGTTTCTGCATCCTTCTGTCTGTTTGTTTATGACACCTGCTTGCAAGGCTGTTACCAGCATAATAATGATGTGCGTGTGATTGGTTGGCTCCTCGAGTATGCCCCGCCCACCAGCCCCATCATACTCCGCCCCCCCATTTTCCCGTCTGTCAGAGACGGGCAGAGAGGCTCAGTCAATCCACACAGGAGTGAGAGGCAGAGAGGGAGACACAAAGGCAGCGTGAGGAGCTGCACCGCTGCCCTGCCTCGCTCGCTCACTGACATCTGGCCGTGACATGGCCAGCAGCCCTCCCAGCCGGCTCTCACTGGAAGAGGCCGAGTCCCAGAACTCCTCGCAAAGCCTGGAGCTGAAAGCAGGTGGGAAAGGGCTCAGCAGAAAGCGGGGGAAGAATGGACTGCAGGTGCTTGACAGTTGTCCATCTGCCCCAGCTAAACTTTAGCCAAATGTCAAAGGAGGACTTACTTGTTTACTCTATAGAGGCAGAGAACGGTAAGACAGAAGTGCCTTATCGGGACCAGAAATTAAATGAAGGGTTGTGCTTAGTGTGTGAGAGATGACACAGGTAGGTGAATGTACGTAGGTCAGATCGCGGAGGCAGGGTGGGCCTGCTTCGATGTCGCCATCTGTCTAATCACTGCCGGTCAGCTTTGTGGGTGGTTTGTGGATGTCAGCATCATTATGTGTAGTTTGCAGCGTTCTTTCTGTACGGGAAGACTGGTGAGAATGCAGCTCCGCGGAAACCTGGCTTGGGCAGTGAGGGATGTGGTCATCCTGTGAAGCTGGGCCTGAGGTGTAAAGTAGCCTGCAAAACGAGAGCCTGTGGCAGTGCCAAGCCCTGCGCACAAGGCAGCGCTTCCAGAAGCAATGTCACTGGATCTATGAAATGTATTATAAATTACTGAGGTAAATATTCAGCTTTTCAGTGCTTAATATGTGAATGCAATGTAGATGGTCTGAACAAGATGAATTTCTCCAGGAGAATGGAAACACACACACACACACACACACACACACACACGCATACGCATACACACACGCACGCACACACACACACACATGCATGGATGCACAGGTTTGTAATTATATCTTTGTGGGGACTCTCCGTTTATTTCTGTGCGGCAAACTGTAATCATAACATAAGAACCATAACCCCTACCCAGCCCTAACCTTAACCACGAGTAACCAAACAAAATACGGGACTTTTGGTGTTTTTGCTTTTTTTATTGCAGTCACTGAACTTTGTGGGGACCTGAAAAATGTTTTTTGCAAATGCAAACGAGAGGATGCTCAGCATGACGCTCTGCGAACTTCCCAGAGCTCATCTGAGTTTGCCATCTCTTGCCCATTACAAATGACATATTTCTGATGCGTGTGATATTCAGACACTTGTATTGGTTATTGGAGCGTTAATAGTCCGTGTATCAGTCATTGATGGAATGAATGATGTGGGATTGTTGGGCAATTCAGTGAAAAGGTCACAATGGATGAGGATGGTGGCCTGCACACTTTCTGCAGACATCGCCTCAGCATCACTGCCACTGTATCCTGGAAAACCGCCATCGCCATAGTGATAAAGGCCTTTGACTATTGTCACGATTGTTCCGGCAAAAGGCAGCACATATGCATTATGTATGGGGGTCTGAGGGTGCATTCTCCCAGGAGCGTTTTAGTGGAAAGACTCAGGTGGGAGTGTTCCTTCGAATTTCGGGAAGCATTTTACTGCTTACTGTGTTCATCATGTGGATGAACTTCTCTACTAATTCGCAGGATTTCCACTGTCTTAAAGGGGCCATCTGGCTCAGCACATGCGTCACGCACAAGTAATAGACAGCAAACTGCTGTCATTCTTATTATTAGCATGACGCAGGTTGTAACAGATTCCCACTGAGATTAATTTAATTGACTAAAAGAATCAGCAGCAGACAGCGTTGTCCATGCTGTAGAACAACATGGGGCAATTCAGCTCCACTGTATTCAACAGGACACGAACGGCCCAATAACAGGATAAAATGCAGGTGAAAAGCGCTACAGTAGACTTCTCTCTCTCTCTCTTTACGTTTTGATTTCTTGATTACCGTTTCAATCACCTACGATCAAAGTGATATCTTTTTTTTTTTTTTTGGTGTTAGTTCTAAAAGATCTTTAGGTCTTCATAAACAAACAAAGAAGCTTCTCTTCTGGGATGCTAACTGGGATATCAGCACGAAGATGCAAACTCAACACGCAGTGCTGGGGGCTGCATTCAGATCACCAGCCCTGGAGGCTTGTTATGAAGAATATTTTCCCATCAGGAAAAAAAAAAACTATAGTAATCAATGACAACATACTTAAATTATTTCTTTTTTTATTGTTTCTTGACGGAACCCTAAACGGACACCCAGATCATTTCACTGTTTGATTTCTCCCTTTGCCTCATTTCCAGAGCTGGTTAGTGGTTAATTAATTCATTAATTGTCAGCGTGTCCAGGTAACAAACGCCGGCGTGTGGGCGGGTCTGTGAGAGCGATGCTGTTGCCAGGCAGCCCTCGTGTCGTCCGTGCTCTGTTTGTGCGCGCGCTGTTGCCGATAAAGCTTTGTGTTAGCATTCTCTTCCTGCTCTCCAATTGAAGGCTAAGAAGGTGTTGCTGCTGATCAGTGATGTAGCTAATAAAGGAACGGGTCTCCACTGCAGTCACACTAATTACACGACGATAACGGAGACGACCTTGTTACACGCTCTCTGACGCCGCCTAAATTTCGCACACGCTGTTGCTCATTCAAGTAAGGATCAGCACGTTTGGGGTCGTCATAATTAAGAACATTTCAGATGCTTGTATGCTGTTAGAAATATGTATTTTTTCTAAACTTAGTGGAGGAATGATCCAGTCACCCCCCAGCTGTGTTAAATTATTTTCATTAATATTCCATTTTTACTACTAAGTGAAACGTGTCAAAGCTGCCTGTGTTTGGAGATGTAATGCACTGGTACTCTTTCTGACAGTGTTTCTGGGGTTATAAAATGAATACTGGAGGTGGCTGAGTGGGGTAGGAACTTGCGACAGTCTGCAGTCAGCTGTTGTGCTGCTGGAGGCGCCAGGGTATTAAGTTTAATGTGAGGGAAGAGGAACTCAGCTGCTGTGCCGCCTCATTGGGGCTTGCGGCAGAGCATTCTTTTATGAAGTTATACTTAGAACACAGGCGCTTAATGAAACACAAAAGGCACTTTCTGTAAGAAATGGCCCGTCAGAATTGCTCATGGTCTCTCAGGGTACCTTTTGAAGTGATTGACAGTAGCACCTTCAACAGATTCATTGCTGGAAATGTTCACCTTGTTTATTCAATGTGGAACCTGAGCAATTGTCCAGGGAGACGGAGAACAGCTTGTTCCCTGAGTCAGATGACTGTGTTTTCCTCCGTTTTCTTGTTGGGTCGGCAGTGTTTTATTTTTTGGGGATGTTGCTCTTAACGGTGTTGGCTTCCGTGGGATTCTGAATGTCGGGACAGGACGGTTGGACAAATGCTAAGATTGATATTGACAGAATGGTTGCGTATCTTCGCTGGTGGCAATTAAACCGAAACGGCTTTACCAGACAGCTGAAGCGAGGTGTCAGGTGGGGCGTTGCCATGTCAAGGATGTCAAGGTCCATCTCCAGCTCTTTGTTCTCCTGCTGTAGGTATTTCACCTTTAGATTTTACTGTTGCTGTATCCAGACTGCTGAAGGGCTTGTTTTGACAGCCTCATGGAAATGCTCTGTGCTTGTGAACAGCACCCACAGAATGTTGTTACCCATAATAATCTATTGTGCCAGTTTTTTTTTTCTGGGGGGGTGTTGTCTGTGTAACCAAACTGTAATTAAACCCCTGCCTTTCGCTGTCTTAATCCACAGCTCTCTTATTTCAAGCTTATTATCTTTCCAAGCTGCTTGCTGCAGTGTAGAAGCCGATCATTAATATTCCAGTTGTTATTCTGAAATTTGCCAGGTGCTGCCATGTTGCCTGGGACTCACCTTGCAGGCCCCACCCCAAGGGGACAGCCACTCCCATCCCGCTCTACTGCGGATCCCAACATTACCGTTTAGCTGAAACTCACCTTGACTCTTCACCCGACTTCCGTCATGGTGAAGCAGCATACTTCCTATTGTACGACCAAAGCTGTAGGTCGTTACTACGAGAAATCAACACAGTCCTGCAACAGAATGGAAATGTCACTGTGGGTGATCCGTACATGGAAATGTCACTGTGGGTGATCCGTACCTTGTGAGCATTAACACTGATAATGTTATGGAAAATATTTGAAAAGCTAAGAATACAACACAGTCCTGCAGTTCCTGACTGTCTTTACGATTACTGGCACAGTGAAGCACCCTTATTGGTCAGGAACGGAAAGCGGTGGGGAAACAGGCAGGCTTGGGGGGGGGGGGAGTTTTTACTTTGCTTTTACCCTGCTTTATTGTGGTAATCAGCTGATGTTTAAGAAGTGGTTTCCTGTAGAAAGGGGATGGGACGGGATTTTGGGTTGAAATTGGATGTGCTAGAATATATTATTAAATATACCACATGAAAATTAAAATTTCTGCCTGTGAATGTTTTGAGGGTGCCAGATAATTTAAAATATAGAAAATTATGAAAAAAGCTGAAAAAGGCAGAACTCTATCTGCTCTCAGAAAAGCGAAGCTGAATAATGCTGATTACATGCTGTCACATTAGTTAGTCAGCGGATCAGCATGCTGTCCTGTAATAATGCCCCAAAGTGAGGGGAAAATCACATAGCCTGCTGCTCAATATGCTCTATACTTATGAGACTAAAAACAGCAGCAATACCACTTATATCCTGGAATATACAGTAACACTTTAATTAAGGCCATGCTTTTAGTAATTTATAAACACATTCATAAGAAATAATAATGCATTCATAAAGCATTATAAGCATGGCTACAAATATATACCAAAAGGCATGACACACTATAGCCATGTATATTATGCATTATGAATGCTATATGAAGCTCTCTTCTGATTGCAGGCACAGACACTTAGCCCACCGGGTCGCTCAGCACCACTGAGTAGCATATCAACCTGGTTGCACTGTTTTCACCATGCTGGCAAAATAATCACCCTTACAGATCTCCATGCACCATACTCACATAGTGCAACATGCATCGTGATGTTCTTCAGAACTTTCAGTGGACTGGGTCAGGAATGTGTTTCCTGGTGCTGGAGGACCCACACATACCCCTTTAAGAATCTACCTGAATGGACTGCAACAAGAAGAAAGCATGCAAGCTAATGTCCACCAACTTCTGCTCACTTTTTCCTGTCCTCGTGCCTGTAGTAGATGGATCCATGCTGCAGATCGCAGGTGTTCTTCTTACTGTAGCTTGCACCAAAAATATGCATACTTTTGATTTTCTTTTCAGGAAACTTGGATATCTTATTCATGGATGCTGGTATTTTTTAACTTAGCTGTTACGTGTTTTATGTTGTGCGTTGATGAAACTCACCAGCCATTTGATTTTAAAAAATGACCACATTGACGTCGCAGCAAGCCAAATGCTAACAGTGCCTGTAAGTGTGAGCTGGAGACTGACTAAGGAACATTACAGTAAAACTTACCTAATATAATTAACGTTTGGCAGATAGGAGAGTCTTGAACCAAAGATCTTGGTTGGAATTCGGCGCCAGCATCACAACATCATTTAGTATCCGAACCCGAAACGTGACCTCGAAAGAGGTATGAGGCTTTTTTCCTTTACGTCTATAGCTCCCTTTGTTCTCTTCAAACTGGCTGTTGCTTACTAAACAAGATCATTAGTCTAAGCTTCCTTGAGGGAGTGACACAAAGGGACACTTCTCAGGAAGACAGATTCGTTTGAAATGGGGCCTCTTATGACCCAGTGACAGCAGGGCAGAGCTTGACGCACCCACCCCCCGCGATCCTCCTACCCGGACCCTTAGCAACAGGAGGTGGCCGCTGCAGCTGCGCCTCTGCTTCTCTGAGTGATGAAAGGCTCTGCTCTCCTATTGTCTGCATGCACAGAGTGGTGGACAATAGCAGATGCTCACTGGCATTCAACTGTAAATTCCTTTCTGTGCGAATATCTATAGAGATAAAGAAAAGGGTTCAGCACCCACAAAAGAAATAAGGATGGAACTTCTGTCGGTTGTCTGTGATACTCTCTTCCCATTCTTGTTAATTGCTCCAAATAACAGTAATTTATCTAGCTCTGCATTCCCTTAAATATGCTATAATAACACTGCAGAAGGCAGGGACCGGATGCTAGTCCATCACCGCAGGGCACACGCACGCACACACTTACAACTGAGATACTCCGATTCACCAAACCGCCTGCGTACGGAGGAAGCCTGGACATCTGGAGGGAACCCACACGGCACATGGGGAACGTATGAAGTCCCCACACACAGAGCTGAAGGCAACATCCCAGCCCCTCAGGCCTGGAGGTGTCAGGCAACGTTGCCTCACACTGACCCACTGTGCCGCTGCAGGTCATACTGAAGATGAGCGGCGGGTCGTTATTAGGAGTTGGCTCCCGGAGACCTTATAGATGACATTTCTCAAGAACGTCCCGTTCTCTGTCTGGGTCTTCAGGCTCCCCAAAGGGAGGTTTATCATTGCGTTGCTGTTCGTCCTTCTCTTTTACCTTCAGCCTCTCCGAATATTATGGTCTTTTCCAGGGCACTGGGTCTTTACATTACAGCCCCGCAATAAGGCAGCTGCAAGAGCAGGTGGATGCAGACGGATGCAGACGGACGTGCGTCTGTGCTGCTCCTCCAGCAGGCGTTTCCTCCGATGGACGGACTGACGCACAGCTGGGGCGACACTCTGCTCCCAGATTTGCGTATGTGAAAATGTCATGATCAAAAAGCCAGTGAAATACATGACAGTTTGCCAGTGATTGTGAAGCAGTGACATGACAGTAAACGTACCCTCAGATGCATATTCCATCCATCCATCTCTCCGTCTCCCTTAACCGATTATCCAGTAGAGGGTGACAGTGAGGCTGGAGCCCATTCTGGGAAGCGCAGGGCACATCTCATCTGACCGAATGCTTTTGGCCTTCAGGAGAATTCCGCACGACACGGGAACAACACAGGGACTCCACACACAGAGCAGGGGGGAATTCGGAGGCCAGCTCTGGAAACGTCAAGTGACACAGAATAATTTTCATAATCCTCCTTAATCATCGAGCCGTTTTGCTATGTCGTCTGCCGCTTGCTCCCCAAGTTGCATTGCGATTCTGATGTTGCATTTGTAAGTCGCATCGCAGTGCAGCTGAGCTGATGGGAGAACTGAAGCTGCAGCAGAACTCGCATTCAAAGAGCAGGTCCCTGACAGCTAAAACTGATATGGAGGCGGCTAGGGTGCTGCTGCTTCGGGGGGGGGGCTGTTTGTGCTGGTCACAAGTATGAGTGGGAAAATTGGTCAAAATCAAACTGATTTTCTGTGGTGATTCTGTGTAACTATGGAAACCGTCCTCGTTTCCCGATGTGGTTGACCCCAGGTTTTTGATTGGTGGTTGCTGATTACCCTCTTTGAGTATTTACTCCATTTCCTGCGGGTCAAACTTTTGCAGATCCTCACTGCACTGCAGCTAACTTTATTGCCACATGACTGCATTAAATTAAACACTTGGAATATGATAGTCCACGCTGTCTACAGCACCATACCTCTTAATATGGGGATTTACGATCAGTGGGAATTTATGAAGCCTTTTTAACTTTTTAAGGCATACTCATTAAATGTCGTCTGTTTGCATATAAGTATTGCAAAATAAATACAGTCACCAGCTGGTCTTTGAGTTTCCCTTTTCATGAAACTTGTTTTGTGAACATCGCCTCAAAGAAGCTGGACTTACCAGATATAGGAATGGAGTTCTCTGCATTCCGGAATGTGTGCATTGTGCGCTTCTCCATCATCTCCCACTTCCACGGTATTTTTTTTGCTCCTTACTTACAGTCCAAGGGCAGAGTATATAATGGATTGGTATTCTAGTATGGGGACTCCACGGGTGCAGAAAGCCAGGCAGCGGTGTGTGGGTGGAGGGCCACCATCGTGTGGAGGGTGGGGGGACTGGGGCTAATGTTTCTCCATGGGCTGCGCGAGATGCCAGCTGTAGTCTGATGCTGTCAGCAGGCTTCTTCTCCATCTCTATTATGATCTGTCGGCCGGGGAGGGAAAGGTGTGTGTGTGTGTGTATGTTTGTGTGTGTGTGTGTGGGGTGGGTTGTCAGCCCGCGGAATATAATCACAGAGACATGCTGGAGAGAGAGACGTGGGGGTTTGACCCATTCTCTGTAATTATACACTGTCGCTTTAGGCTGCAGTGAGACTTGTCACTTGTTATATTGATCGTGCAGATGCACACAGTCAGAAGACTCATGCATGTTCCAGAAACACAAAGTGTTTATCTGCAGGATCAGTTTAGCTAGTTGGTTTTTAACCTTGTTTGGCCCAAATAGGTTTGGAGATCCCACTTGATGGATACGTCGTAAGTAGAATGCAGCCGTCTGAGGGTACCAGTCCTCAAGCCTGCTCACGTCTGCACTACCCGGCTGCTGGAGGAGGGAGCAGGCAGCATGCGGGGAAACGCAATGAGGCTGGGAGAGGACGGCATCCGCAGCGATGCAGGGCGAGCCGAGGCGGCAGGCAACACGAAAATGCGGGTGGAGCTGCACTGGGCAGCTGATGCGATGTGCCCAGGCCGCAGCGGGCGTCTAGGGTGGCGCTGAGCGACCTGGTGGGCTACGTCGCCGTGCCAGCAATCAGAGGGTCGCTGGTTCAAGCCCTGGCCCCAGCAGAACAGTCGCATGCCTGTAAGCCCTCGGGTGAGGTTCTTAACCCTTAGCTGCAGGGGTGCTGCATTTTGGCTGACCCTGCATTCCAATGTACCCGTGCTCATGCTTGTGCAAAGGGCAAACAAAGGATTTTTATCTTCATCTCTGGCCGTACTATAGGGCTGGCAGAGGAAGGAAAAACAAAGTGAACCCC
>JAODKF010000103.1:29660143-29676446 GCA_026779585.1 Mormyrus proboscirostris
AACGAAAAACAAAGTGAACCCCCCCCCCCCCCCCACCCCCATGTGTCCCTGTTTGTGACGAGTGGCTCCCTCTGGGGAAATGCTGCTGTTTATACCAGGGTGACGAGTTCAATGCAGCCTCCTTGCTGAACCAGAAGATGCAGGGCAATGATGGCGGCTGGGATGGGCAGAAGGACTGTGGCTGTCGGTCAATAGATTACTTGTTCAGAGAACCAATTAGTATGCAGCAAATGAGGAGTTTCCTAATGGAGCAACTCACATAATCATCAGGAAGGGTGCAGGTGGACCTGCTGTATCATGACAGCAATGCATTACTAGCTGTGCACCAGTAATTATCATTAATGAGTGCCTTGTGGGAGTCAAAAACAAACCACTGTCGTGAGAGTAGCATCTGACTGAGTTCAAGGCGGCCCACTGAGGCTCAGATATGACCCAGAAAAGATAAGGAAACATTGCCGGTGTTTTTGCTGGAACATTTCAGTGAACAGCAATAACTAACAAAGGTTGGAATAATTTGTCTCAATAAATCCCATTAAAGGAAATTAAATTTCTTATTCTGCTGTGGGTTTTGACCTGCTATGCATGTGTTTGCTCGAATGCTAACAGCGATCAAAGATGGGACACCGGTCCGATGTGAGAAGGAGGAGAGAACCTCCACAGCATGGACCTCTGATGCTGCCTGGATCCCACTGTTGTAATTACCATAACTGTCCCTGTTCCCACTGGCACTATTCAAAGTGGCAAAGCAGCTTAGGGATCTATGTCAGGAAGGTCATGGGTTCAAATCCCACAACCAGCAGAGTAATCATTACGCTGTTGGGGCTGTTACCATGGGCCGTTAACCCCAGGAGCACCTGGGATGCTGGCTGGATGTTCTCTGATCCTGACTTCAGTGTCTCTTTGGGCAAAATCATTAACTAAATAAATAAACGCATACATAACAGTAACAGCTGCTACAGTGAGAACAGGAGCGGCGATAAAAACAAAGCCTTAAATTCTTCCCACGTGTGGATGATGTTCCCTTTATTCCAGGGCAGGACTGATTTCCCCTATCATAATAGAGGTGGGCCACTATTAAATGTGTGTATGTCTGTGTGTCCATGTTTGTGTATAGTTTCATATATATATATATATATATAAGATAATGTTATCATTGTGCAGCAGAAATTAATGTTGATGAGACCAGCCTGCTGTATTAAGGCAGCCTGAGCAGATCCTACCCCAGTGTTACCAGACAAGCTAGATACAAACAGACTCCCATGGTTGTTTTTGCTGTTTCCCCTTTCTTCAAAGAAAAACACTGTCAACTGGGAGCCTGCTGCGCGCAGCTCTGTCCCTGCTGTTGAGAAAGAGAGACATGCCTCAGAGTACTGCTGTTCTGGCTTGTCTTTTTCCATCTCCACACACTGCAATATTCTTTGACAAGCACCTCTGATGCTACTCGCATGGTTATACTAGACAAGTACATTAATTTTAGCACATTCAGACCCTATTTCAAGTCTTTTTATATTCTTTATAGGGTGCTACTGTATAAATTTATGACATTAGTGTAACCAGATTCCTTTCCGGTTTATTTACTTCGTTATTATTATACGACATGTTCCATCCAACTCTGTCACCTTTTAAAATCTGAAGAGAACAGGATGACAAAAAATTGCAGAGTATCTTGCAAACAACCACAATCAACTGCAGCTCACTAACCGACCTGATATAAAGTAATATATCTGGGGCGATTTTGGGATTTGACCCTTAGGGGGGCTGAACTCCCAGTAGGCTCAGCACTTTCAATCAAAAGAAAAATGGGATGCAGGGATAGGGGGGTGGGGTGGGGGGGTATGAAATGTGTATGAAAATACAATATGATTCCCTGTTTATTTTGGATTTAATTCGAACTTATAAAAATAACTTTTCAGGGGATCTAGGGGACAAATAGGGTGTCTGAAGTCCCCTGAATAGGGCCCACAATCCCCTGTGATTATTAATTTGATGCTTTTGATACAAGATGTTCTTCAAGTCAATTAACTGTCTTTCACAAAAGCTACTTCAGGTCACGATGAGAGCAATGAATCTTCTATAATTGTATGGTGGAAATTACTAGAATAGCGCATACCAGCTTCGAATCCTTGAATTCCTCATTCAATACATGAATTTCTCATTTTAATATGAAATACGTAGTTTCAGTTAGGCCATTTGAACAATAACCCAATGGAGGCCGAATGGAATTGATAATTAAAGTAAATAGCGACCATTTAAGCATGTTGCAATGGTAAGGTCAGCTCTTCATTACTTTCGCTATATTGTTAAAGATGCCTATGTTTAGAACACCACTCAGCTTGCAGGATACTAAAAGGTTTATTTGTTCATCGCACAGGACATCGCCGATGTTTCATTTATTAAATGTGCATTAGGTATTACCGTGTCTGCGCAGGGCCTTTCTTCTGCCTGAAGTGTTCCGTCATAGCCCGGCTATAATCTGGATCATGAGGAGTGCTCCTACACTGAAACGTTCTAAAGCAGCTGCATCTGACAGATGTATCCTTCAGCAATTTGGAGAAGTTGTCTCCTCGCATACTCTTCATTCCTTCCTCCCAGTCTCTTGATTTGCACCTTTCGGCAAGCTGTAGGCTACAGGTTTCTGTCTAATTGTGCCCGTCGTTGCATTATTCAGTAAATTCGAAAAAAGAAAACCTACTACCGGACAAAGTAATCACTTGCAGTCTACGTTAGTCCTGAAAGGAAGCCGCAGTTTAGTTATCCCATGCAGCACAGACTAGCTTACCTATATGAATAAGTGCTGTTGGAGTGACAGCAGTAATAAATAGCTTCAAAATCCCATTCCGGTGATGCTCAGTCTACACTCAGGTGATGGGGGCTCATGGTGCTATAAATAGATTTGCTGGTAACATTTTACTTGGGGCATAATGTTATAGCGTTAATAAACCAGTAACTAGGCTTAATTGAAACTACGTATTTACTGATCCCATGTTCATTCATCAGGGATCAGTCATGATGGTTCATATACTTCATGCAGTAACTATGTTAGTTTATGATTTGTTTTTGAGTAGTAACTGAGTAACTAAGTTATTTGTGCTCCCTTATTAGAAAGTTCCAACCATGAATAATGGTTTCAACCATGAATAACTTACATTTTGCCCAGACTACCTTAAATCTGACAAGTTACCTCGATAAGCCAGTAACCTCACTTTGTAGTACAGGCCACTGGAGTCATGGAGTTGGTGTTCAGCACTTATTTCCCACTTCTCCCTGGACCTTAACTCTTCCAGTAACGTGTCAGAGAAATTCCAGCGAAACTGACGGCAGCTTCCTTTAAGATGCCCTGTTTCCACAGGCCTACAGAGCTCTACTTTCTACACAGTGCTAACAACGCAGCATTTGCCTTCATGTCTAAATAGCTTTCTTACTTCTTCAGCTGAGGATCAGTATCAAAACTGATTGGAAATGTCTGTTGGAGCCCGGTTCTGAATATTGGGTTTCTGTGGAGAAATCACATTGGGGAAGGGGCTGCATAAAGATACACTCATTAAAACTATTGAATTAGTGAAACCCCTCATTTCCCAATGCAACTAAACTTATTTAGCTATTCTTGGAGGCCTCTGTGAGTACGTGGCGATGCTTTATTGTTATTCATATGCCCTGACTATGTACAGGTGGATTAATGTGCCTTTGTTTGAAGAAAGTTGCATTTGTCATATCAGCACATGGATTGGAGATGTTGAGTTGATGACCTGTAAGCTAATGCTAATGATGCTATGCTCATTTTTAGTGAAGATCCTGGCTGAATCACAATACAGTACGCGTACTTGACCGTGCTTGAGTTCCCACGTGCCCGTTTGACGTACGATCTTTGCGTTCTTGGGATCGAGAAACACCTGCTGACCCTATATTCTCTGCAGACCTGAGTTAACAGCCACCATAATGAATATGTGTCCACTGTGGTTTCACAGCTGGTTAAGCGGAGACAGACGAGGCAGTCGTGGTTTTATCTTTGTCAATCACAATTGAGACTGATGCTTATCGGTGAGGAAAATGAAAGTTTTAGAATTATGTTTATGTGCCGCAGGTCGGTAATCGGTGCTTTTTACCCCTTTGTCTTCGTAGCTATGCATCAGGTCCTGGACACCCTGAGTGACAGTACCAGCTCCACTACTGCCAATGACCTGGACCTCATCTTCCTTAAAGGCATCATGGAGAGCCCAGTGGTAAGTCTACTACCTGTCCAGCCATACCACTGCATGGAGGTGTAGGCTCTGAAACTGAATGGAGCAATTAACTTATTCAGTGAAATAAAGTTATCGTCTGCCCTGCGATGCCCGCCTAGGGTTAGTTCCTGCCTGCGCCCATTGTCCCTGCGATAGGCTCAGGTCCCCCCCACGACCCCAGTTGGGATTAAGCGGTTTCAGCAAATGGATGGAAGGATGGACGGATGTTATCGTCCATAAAACATCAAACGCTTTCATAACTGGCCCCAACTGAAATTATTGACATTGTTTAGCTTGGTACCCATTTAGTATTCAATACCTTGTTTTATCTGCAGTGCTACAGTTGACTGGAGGTAGGAGACAAGCCCCAGAAATCACAGATCCAGACACATTTCCAAAGTCAATATGCTTTTGGTTGCTGAATCCATTGACCCTAAGCACTGTCATGGCTGATTCACTGGACACAGGTTACAGCGATCAGTACATTGTAATGTGGCCAGGAACACCAGTATACTATATGAAAGTTATACCCTTTAAGGTAGTGAAGCATAAAGACCGTCTTTGGAGTTTGACGGTGCACCTTTGCAGAACAGTAAAATGAAGCTTTGAAGCATATTGAAGAAACGATGTTCTGCTGAATGTGAAATACAGGACCTGCTTCATTACTAAACTTTCCTAATCTTTGGTGTGTATTTTAGGATATTAAAATTATTTAAAAGATGGAAGGCACTTTTAACACCATAAGCCCCACTACTTGAACTTTCATTGCTAAATTCGAGTGGTTTGAAGCAATAAGGATTGAACTGAAAAAATTGTACTGAAAAAAATGCATAATCGATATAAAAAAAAGAAAAACCTAGCATTAGTCATTTATGTGTATAAACCAATTCATTGATTATTCTCTAAGAGAAACAGAATTTGTTTATACTTTTGGCTAAAATAGCCCAGCACCAGTTAATAGTCAGATTGTAACATAAAAATAATTAATGCATAGTCTTGGATGCCCCACTTCCTGAATCACTTTTTCACTTCCTTAATAGTGCTGTTACTTATTTGTTGATTACAGTGCAGTATCTTTATGCATATTCAAACGTAAACGCGGCACAGTATCGCCGTTGTGCTGAAAGGATTAGTGTGAAACACAAACCAAGGTTTAAATTACAGTTCACCTTATTATGGGAATAGTTTGTTTTCCATGTGTGGCAGTGTACAGTGTTCCTGTATGCATCACTGTGTAATGTGAGAGGAGGTAAAATGGGGCTTAGATCAAGTTGCCATTATTGGCAGGAGGTGGAAACACTAACTGCATTTCCTGTAGTAAAGCATAATTGATTAACATTCCCTTATAGTGAAAATATTGGGTAATGAATTTTGTTAACTTAGAGATCCTGTGTATTTTAAAAACAGGCTGGGTGAGAAAAAGCTTGGGTTTATTTTCTGAATCATGGTTCAGTGGATCTTCTTTAGTTTCTGATGAATGTCCTGATTCAAAACCCTTGGGAGTTCTAGACCCTATATCTATCAGGTCTCCCTGCTTCTGAACGGCCAGTAACACTTGTGAAGGAAGGGCATCAATTATCTGTGTCTTTCCGAGGCAGACTGACTGGCGCGTGTCTTCTGGCCGCCTTGTGAGTCGCGATAGAATGGACGAAGAGAAGCTTAGAGATAAAGCCACTAAACCTTGAAGTGGTTTAGAGACATGACTCTCCTGGACTTTCCGTTAATATTAATGCAGCGTGAGGAGTTGTAGTTAGTGTGTGTTCAGCCTGTGAAATGAAAGTTTGTATTCAGTATAACAGAGCAGGACAATTCATCAGACAGTTTTTATTAATGGGTTTTAAACTTTGGCAACCAGACCTAGCATTTTAAATTGTCATAGGCTTCAGAATTTGTTTTTTTAAAGGTCTAGTACTTTTATGCAAATTAAAATTTGCCCCTTTCTGTGACATGACATTAATGGCATTTTTGGAAACCATACATTGTTCAGCAGCACAAAACAACAGTTTTCTTGATAAGCCTTCTACCTTATAACATCTAATATGATCTGACTATTCCAGTTAGCTTTGGGGCTAATTTTGGAATGTGAATGAGCCAATAAAATAATACCAGAATGTGAATTATATTCACCTGCACGTGCCAAACATTGTCACATGTAATGCAACAATCTCTTTATCTATCACATGTTATGGCATTGATATTGTTAAATGTTACTTCAAGTCAGGGTTTTCAATTGTATATTGTATATTATTTTTCAATTGTATATTCATCCAGCCTATAGATGGAGATAATTTGCTGAATTTTGAGAACATGTAGAGACAGTGTTTTGAGGTGTTATAAAACATTTCAATGTTATGTGAAGGTTTTGGAATCTTGGTCTTTGTCATTAGAATTGTCTGATCCTTTCCCCTCAGTGTCTTAGTACTGCGGTACAGGCCTGTACTGGTGTATAATTGGCTGTAGTACTACTGCGGTACAGGCCTGTACTGGTGTATAATTGGCTGTATTACTACTGCGGTACAGGCCTGTACTGGTGTATAATTGGCTGTATTACTGTAATGACTGGCTTTATATAACCCTTATTTTTATTGACCACATCATTGTTATTCTGACCTTGTCACATTTCAAGCTGAATATTAAAATGGTAAGAAATACCTAGATTAAAATTATAACAAAACACACTGGTGACTCTATTTTCAAGGAATCCATTATATAAATTGGTTTTTGAGCTGTTAAGCTAAATTGCTTTTTATGTAATTATTTCCATAATTTGACTTGATATTAATAAAGAAAAATGTATTTTGTCATCCCTTTGTACTGTATAATAATGCAGCAGTACGTTATAACTTTATTATGTAGAATCTTTAATAATGCAGTTTCTCCAAACAATGTTTTATCTAAATTGTCGCTATTATTTGAGGTATAAAAAAATAAATAAAATGAGGTTAAAAGAATAGATTTTATCTTAGTTGCACAATTGTTTTGAAAATTCAGTACTGACATGGTCTCCTGCCTGTGATTGTTACTTTTGACTCAAGGGCCGAGTCCTGCTGATTTTCCTGCTTTTCTATACCCATGAGCCCGATGGTCAATTAGAATCAGTTAGTATTAAACTAACTACCTGGGAAAACTGTAAACCCGGGCTGGATTTGGAATGGAGGACCAGATTTGAAGAGTCCTGGTAATAGTCTGTAAGTTCATAAGCTTAATCACTTCTCAATAATTAAGGGCTTTATTGGAACAATTGCCAGCTTATCCCCAATGTCTGGTTTGAGAGTCACTGGTTAATGCACTTCATTATCTCACCGACGGTTTTGAGCTTTAAAGAGGTAGTTTTTAATGTGAAAGAGGTCATTTTTAATGTGAAGTCAGTAGCTAAAAGCTTGTTTGTCTGATGTGACACTCGTAACCTTCTGGCTGATGATAGCAGCAGTTGCGATGAGCGGCGCACTTACTATCAGACTGCACCATTCACTTATTTTCTTTCCAGCTCCATTATAGAATCACCTTTTATCACCTTTTATTAATCCCCTGATTAATCTCCTGAGTACTGATCCCCAATTATCAGCCTGTATAAACTGCTCTAATGCCAAATCCTGAGCAGCGCAGTGTTAGTGTCTGGGCTTTATGGGAGCACGTCTTCAGCTTCGCAGCTTAAGCCAATGAGGTGGCCATGTGGCACCAATCACGTTGTGGGGAATAGCAATGAGGCTGCCCCAGACCAGGTTGTCATTTTTCTTCTCCTGCAGCACCTTGGGTCTGAAGTCAGTGGTGGTGATCGATGGTCTTTATCGAACTTTAGTTAGCCAGTGGGATGCTGTCTGGAAACTGCGTCTGCTCTGGTCTCTGCTGCCTCGTGGCTCCTCCCCCTAGCTCTCGTCCATCATCTCCTGCACCCCCATCTGCCTCCACAATCTTGTTTTTTGAGCTCCTTTTAAGCTACATCAACGTTGGGAGGACGTGTGGCCCAATATGTATCTTTGGTAACACTTTACTTAAAGCAGTCATCATAATGCATTATAGATACCTTCATAATGCATTATAATGCATTCATAAAGTATTACAAACAAAACTATACCTACAGTATTTATAAAAAGGCATGCAGTATAGCCATGTTTATTACGCAATATGTAATAGTCAGTATAAGCCTTTACAATGCGTTTATGAAGGTATCTATGGTGTGTTTTAGATGAGAGCTTCATAGCGCAATCATAATGCATAATAAACATGGCTATAATGTCTTATGCCTTTTCATAAATAGTTATAGCAATGTTCATAATGCTTTATGAATGCTTCAAAATGCATTATGAAGGTATCCCTACATGAGTTCTTTAAGTAAAGTGTTATTGTATATCAAACGTGTTTAGACCTCTGATGTTCTGGAATAGTTTTACCTCCAAATACAATGTTCCCTAGATGCCTTCATGCGTCGTAGATGCAGCATGGATACTCTCTGAAGGTGTTACTGAAGGTGTTGCTGTTACTAATCTTACTGAGGTTACTATTTTGGCAATGTTGGAACATCTAAAACACGATGGGTTTGTGATTGATTGGTGTTTCCGAATACGGTTGGCTGTGTGTCATTCCCACCCTTGTGATAGGCTTTCCTTAGATATTAAAGTTCTGCCCTGGTTGGTGCCTGAGTTGTCAGATGGAAAAATATGTCTTAGCCAGGATGGAGCAGACTAATTATACACGTCTCTGCGATAGTGTCTGTCTTGTATCTTTCTGCTCTTTGCGTGGAAAGCGCCTGGTGTTTGTTAGGGGGAAAAAAATTGAGTCAGTGAGACCAAAAATAGCTCCAAAGAGGAATTAATGCATGTTTTTCTGCACTGATGCAGCTACTTTCTGAAGGCTGAGCTGTGAGATTATGAACAGTTTGGCAAATCAACGTCCCTCCAAGTACGAGCGTTGGTCTGAAAGGGGAAAATCAATCCTGTTGACGAAGAACCAGAAATGAAAAGGCAGCTGTGGGAATGAGCAGCGAAAAGAGGAAGACAGAGGAAAATCAATAGTTAAACAGCAACGGCATACTACTCCTCTTTCTCTCTGTAAAAGCAGAACTGGACTGATTTGCTGTTCTGACTGGGGTTTCACTGTGAAGAAAGCTGCATTTTCAATGTGTGACTTGGGGACAAAGGGTAGTTGGGCCTGTGGTATAAGGGGTCAGCACCTTGGCTGCTGTAGGAGTGCAGCATTCAGGCTGAACTTTTCATGGGCAGGTTCCATTTCACCTCACTCTACTAGGAGAAACCCCTATCAGGCAGCTCCTGCTTTTCTCACTCTTCTGCGTATGCGTGTTTGTGTGTGTGTGCGTGCGTGTGTGCGTTTATGTGTGTGTGTGTGTGTTTGGTGGGCGTGTTTTACATGGATGGGACATTTTCTCCCCCCCCCATGATCCTGATAGGCCCATGACAAAATGGAGGAGACCAAGTTGGAAGCGGTGAGAGACAACAATGTGGAGCTGGTGCAGGAGATCCTGAGGGACCTCACCCCGCTGACTCACCGCAGCAAGGCCGCCGATGAGCTGGCCCGCATCCTGAAGGAGCCACACTTCCAGGTAAGGCCCGCGGCTCCCCTGACAGCGTCGGACGCACTCTGCTGCGTCGACACGCTTGCTAACGCTAACACGTTCTCATCCATCCTCTGGCTCGGCCGCTTACCTTTCCTGCTGCTCCGATGATGGTTTTTGGCCGAAACAGCTTTTTTTATTAGTTTGTGCTGCTGGATGTCATGCCGGATAGACTCAGTCAAAGGTGTGTTACCTTGCTGAAGGGCACAGCCGTAGGGCACCTGCCGGTACTTCTGTTGGAAATGCTTCAGTATCTGGGTCTCTCTCCTCAACATCATACTGCCTGCTTCCCAGCCCCCTTGCAGCAACAAATGATTTTGCTTGTTTATGCATGATTTCTGGTCTCTGTTAAGTATAACTGTTGATTTGCTTTGGGTTTTTAAAAAGTTATATTAAAGTTATACTCCGGGGCATTCCTAGAAATTCTGGGGCCCCTGACAAAATGTCACGTTATGTATTACCCCACCCTGCCAGGGCGCCCATGTCCCTCTGACTACCCTGGCTATGCTGTGCCCCCCACCCTGCCAGGGCGCCCATGTCCCTCTGACTACCCTGGCTATGCTAACATATGGATGGGCTGCAGATGTACGTGACAGCTGAAGCACAATGACGGATAGAGTAAATCATTCTTCTGTTGTGTCACTTTGGGTAGTTTGCGTGGAAATGCATGCGAGATCCTCTCCCCTTTGAGCGTCAGCCGCGGCCCTGCCGACTGACACGGCGCTGGCTGAGAGCACGCAGCGTGTGGCACATGTCCTGTCACGGGCCCTGGAACATGTGGCTGAGCTTGCCGCTTCTCCCCCCAGTCCCTCCTGGAGACGCACGACTCGGTGGCCTCTAAAAGCTACGACACCCCGCCCCCCAGCCCCTGCGCCTTCATGGATGCCGCCCTGAACAATCAGCCCGTCCCCCCCGACGCCGTCAGGATGGTGGGCATCCGCAAAGTGGCTGGGGAACACCTGGTGAGTGCCATATGCTCTCGTCGTGACACGTTGGCGATGGCAAAGGCTGCTAGTCTTTTACCAGCGTAGCCTCGTATTTATTATCGCGCCAGAACTATTTATGTGCATCCCAGCCATTTACCCAGCTGTGTTTATGCTCATTGGGTAAAAAGAAGAGGATGGTGGCGAGAGCCGTGAGCTCGACAGACGATCCACCTTTGTGTGTTCAGTTGTGCAGCATTACCTCCTATACTGTGATCTCTGCCTGGCGACAGAGGGCACACAGCAGGGAAAAGCCCTGGATGGGATGCCTGTTCAGCACAAGGCCCACACACACATAAACAGCCACTCTGTGGGTAATTGTAGAGTCTAACCGCAAACCAGAGTCTCCAGAGTAAACCCACGCAACGCCGGGAGAACATCCAAGCTCTGCACTGAAACGATCCAGCGGCAGGCTTTCAACCCATGATGCGGGAGATGTGAGACTGCTGCGTTACCTGCGGGCCCCCCCCGTTTGTAGCCTTAAACAGCAAAAGTCCCCCCTGTATGTATGTTTTGTCACTATTTGCATCAGGTTATTTTGGTTTTGCGATTGATTATTGCTGTTTTTATTCTAGCCCCACGGGGAGCAGGACGCGGAGATGTTTTTAGGCAGCGGCAGAGATGACAAAATGCCAGTGTCAGGGAACTTGTAGGGGCCTGAATTCAGGGGTAGACATGATACAGACAGACATCGTAGCGTTTAGCTCCTCAACGAAGTCAGTTGCAGAGCAGAAGCGTGGCAGGTAGATGGGTCCAGCACTGTCACAGCCAATCTCCTTGTCTGCTGCAAAGTTAGCGGCACAGCCAGCGAACTGCCCTCAAGGGAAATGTCCACATAGGTCATTTTCTGCATCATCCGTGGATTTCCTCTATGTCCATTTAGCCAGATTGTACTTCCCACTCAGACCAGTCTGCAACAGGATTTGTGTGTAGATGCTTGTGTAGCTTGTCTATTTCTGACTTAAGGATTTAGTTATTTTAGAGCTTTAACTGCTTTAAGGAGGAATTGTGCTTGTGTGTGGGGGGGTCAGATATAGATTGCATTTTTGGGGTCCAAATGTCCCCACAATGTGATAAAAACCTGTTATTTTGATGTTGTAGGGATCATTTCTTTCGGTTCCAACACAAGGAAATTCAATTTTTTAAGATTCTGTGACTACAATCAAAAACCTAAAAATGCCAGAAGTCTTTTGTATTTTGTTTGGTTACTTAAGGTTAAGGTTAAGGTCATTATTGTCGGGATTAGGGTTTTGCCCATAGAAATTAATGGACGGTCCCCACACAGTAGAGGTGTGTGTGTGCGTATGTTTTTTTCATTCCAGCCTATTCTACTGGCCCAGTTACCTTTGTATTACCTGTTCTATTTATATCTATTTACCCCTGTCTAAAAAAATTAATACAGGACAAAAAGAGCAGAAATATTTTCATGTAAATTATAAAGAAATGAATCATCATAATTACAGAGTGGATATTAGTGTAATTAGGTGTGTTCTTTGCCACGTGATATCTGAAAGCTTTTCTTATCAGGGTGGTGTGTGTTGCTTAACTGGTTGCGTAATCAGAAGGTCACCGATTCAAATCCCTTGGCTGGCAGGGTGATGTCACTGTTGGCCTTTTGAGCAAGGTCCTTGACCCTCAGTTGCCCCAGGGGCTCTGGATGCTTGTCGACCCCTCCCCCAAGGTTGAACTCAGCTGTAGGAGGATGGGGTAGGCGGAATGAGAATGTCCCCCCAGCGATGAATAAAGTATTTCTATTCTGCCCCCTTGTAATGAATGGATCTGGGGGGGCAGCGGCCAGCTGGTGCCGTGTGACGTGTGCCAGGCCTGACCAGGCGGTCCTCCTCTGCGGCAGGGTGTGACCTTCCGGGTGGAGAGCGGCGAGCTGGTCATCGCCAGGATCCTTCATGGGGGCATGATCGACCAGCAAGGCCTGCTGCATGTCGGCGACATCATCAAGGAGGTGAACGGCAAGGAGGTGGGCAACGACCCCAAAGTGCTGCAGGAGATGCTGAAGGAGGCCAGTGGCAGCGTAGTGCTGAAGATCCTGCCCAGCTACCAGGAGCCACACACTCCGCGTCAGGTGAGCCTGCGCCTCCCCCATCACCCCCTGCCTTGTGCTCCTTACCCCCTGCTTAGTTAAAACAAGATGCCTTTGTGCCGGAAAACACCCTTTATTCCCAGAGCAAAACAAGCCTTCAGACAGCACAGCGTGACCAAAGCGTTTTATATGTTAGATGGGTGCCATGACGGTGCTGTCGAGTTTTACTTAGAGAAAAATGTTCTGAGGACAGTAGAAAAAATGATTGGTTCAGAAAGATAACCAATCATATTGTAAAGGAGATGGGTTCAAACTAAGACATCTCATTGATTGGTCCTGCCTCCTGTATTTGCTTGGACCTGTCTCCTCTACAATCTGATTGGTTATCTCTCTCAACCAATAATTTTTCTTTCTGCTCTCAGAACATTTAATAATTTATATTTTGTAAGTAAAACGCCGATGAGCATGCTGTTGGCTGTAGTTCGGCATGGTGTCTGCACATAACTGCTGATTTATGCCTTTAATTCAAACAGTAGAGTCCTAAACATATTCGTGGAGTTCAGTATTGACAAAAATAGTCATTTAACAGTGACTCATATTTTTTGCTGACTTGTATAGCTCTCTGAGGTACTTCAAGCTCTGATTGTGGTCCGGGGGGACGTTACAGACTGTTGTTATTTCATAGAGGTTTAGTCATAGAAATAGATTTTTTCTTTTTTCGCTTATCTTTCCCTGGAACTCATGAAAACTTTAGTGGGAGTAGAGCTGTTCTCTGCCTGGCCGCCTGGGGTTTTCCACGCCTCTGCCTGTAACGTAGAGCCGCGGGGTGTGGCAGCTGGGGCCCCAGCGCTTGTACCCTGCCAGCTTTTCGAGAGTGAAGCTGCTGGGATAATATCATCCCTGGCTCTGTGTCCGACCCACTAGCATTCTGGGTAATGGAGCCACAGAGTCTGAGAGATCTGTCACTGTCACCCATAATGGGCCCTAGTAGGAGAGGTCTCAGTGATGGTGGGGCTGTTCTAAAGGTGTGGAAACGGTGTGATTGAAAGGGGGTGGGCAGCAGGGGCAGGGACTGGATACCTGCCCCCTCACCAAAGGTGCTGGCTATCAGTCAGCGATGCTGTTTGCTCCAAACCTCATTGTTCTTTTTAAATGTCTTACTTAACCAGATGCCTTCATGCTCTGTTAACATGCAGCTTATGAACTGACCATTTTTTATGAAGGCAAGCGGGTTGACTGCCGGTGGAATGTTCCAGAAAGGTCACTGCTTCTCATTTCCTGCTTGCTGGGGCTATAATGATTTGCTGCTGCCAAAAAAATCTACCTCCTTTATATGGATAAGTTGTAAGCTGTAAGTCACTTAAGATCGAAAGTAATAGTAAATGAACGCAGCTATAAAGCTGGGTGGGTTTTTCACAAAGCCCCTTTGATTTATACATTCCTTTCACGCGGGTGACTCGCCAACCTGGATTCCCAGCGGAGCGAGGTGCCTGACTGAACTCCCCGAAAGATCCTCCTCTTTCTGCAGCCTGCAGCATATGGGTTGGAGCAGCCATCTGCTCTGCTCTTTATTTCGGGCCGCTGACTGATGGCGAGCCGAGTTAACGCTGCCCCCCCCGCCCCCACCCCCCCCATGGCCAGTAGCCGTTGAACAGGTGCCCTTCAGTGCTCTGCGCCGGCGCTGTGATGTCCGGGGGGGGTGTCTCCTGGCTGCGGGCGACTCAGGGACTGGTGACCTCTTGTACCCCTTACTGCGTCCACTTGGGGGAAGCTCTGGTCGTCATGGATACTGTCCCTGGGAGTGTTGCGTTGTCTGCCTTCGGTCTCTTGTACCTTCTTCAGCTGCTGTTTCTTGCGGATGGTTTTTGCGTGGACTTTTGTGTAGGATCCTCACACTGGCGTGGAAGATGCCGAGCTGCCTGTATGTCACAGCTACAAAATCCTAAAGGCGACGTAGGTGCTTGCCAATTTCTGAAGGGGGGCCGCCTTGCCAGCCGATCTTACTATCGCTGGGATGGGTGGGTGATGCTCGCTTAGGGTGCCATGTCAGCTAGGAACGGTACTGCTGTAGGTGATGCAGTTCAGCTGGAGCTGCAATCTGATCACTGTTTTATCTGATCACTGTTTTATCTGATCACTGTTTTATGAGTAGCGATTAAATCAGACGAGCTAAAAGTACTGATGCTTTAGCTGTGTTCTTTAAGATAAGAAAGGACTTTATCGATTCTTCTGTGTGGCAAATTCTTTGTCTAGTTTCACTAAAAAGGGTAAATACAACAAAGGATAATGTAAGTGAAAGTAGACAATAAAAATGTAAGAAAAAGCTAATAAAATTAAATCAACTTTTAAAAAATAAATAAATAAGGACAGTTGGTCAAAAGGCGTATATACATTCAATGTCCGTTCATTACACAAGTGTCTTTAGAAGAGACAGCACTGTACTGTGGTATTATAGCATTTCCTAAAGATGCCTTTCTGCTGGCAAACCAGGTGCAAGTTTAATCTTAAAGTTAATGACGGGGTGTAAATATTTGTAAGAGTAAATATAATGTAAAGCCAGACATTGACGTCTGATCTGTGTTCCTGTGCCCAGGCGTTTGTGAAGTGTCACTTTGACTACGACCCTGCCCACGACAACCTCATCCCCTGCAAGGAGGCCGGACTCAAGTTCAGCAGTGGCGACATCCTCCAGATATTCAACCAGGAGGATCTCAACTGGTGGCAGGTAAAGTGCCCAGAGACCCAGCATCATGATTTCTGTTCTTTCCCAGCATCAGCTTTGACCTTAGTTGATGTTAGGATGGTTATCGGAGCTAAACCCAATGAATCCTGCAGCAACCTTTAAAGAAAATTAAGCAGCAGACTTTGGCCACGTCCTTCATGAAAGGCAGGGACTGAAAAGTGTTTATTTACCCCCCCTTAACCTTAACCGTGAGTAACCAAACAACACAGAAATCTTTTCGTATTTTTAGTTTTTTGATTGCAGTCACAGATTTTTCTGTGGGTCCCCACAATGTAAGGTAATATACCTGGACCACATACACACACAAACACGTTTAATGTGACTCAGTTTTAAGCGTTGTAGAGTGTGGTATTTTACTGCAGCATTCAAGGTGTGTGCGCTGTTCAAGGCTACGACAGCAGGTCTCTCCAGGGACTTGATTCAGCAAACCTCACAGGTCACAGGCCTGTGGCCCTTATTGTCATAGTTTCTGATGTGCTGTCTTGCTCTCCGTAATTAATGGCATAATTTGTTTAATCGAAATGAAGCACAGTAGCTCAGCAGGTAGTGCTATTGCCTCATATCTCTCTGGTTGGGAGTTGGAATCCCATGTAGGGTGTACCCCAGCCATGCACCCTGTGACAGACCAGCATCCCGTGTAGGGTGTACCCCGCCGTGTGCCCTGTGACAGACTGGCATCCCGTGTAGGGTGTACCCCAGCCTTGCGCCCTGTGACAGACCAGCATCCCGTGTAGGGTGTACCCCGCCGTG
>JAODKF010000103.1:29676984-29688182 GCA_026779585.1 Mormyrus proboscirostris
ATCCTTTCCATGTGACCTGGTATGATCGGCCGTCGAGGTAGGATGCAAGCCATTGCCAAGCCAAGCCACCAATACCATGCACCATGCACCCTGTGACGGACCGGCATCCTGTGTAGGGTATACCCCGCCGTGTGCCCTGTGACAGACCGGCATCCCGTGTAGGGTGTACCCCAGCCATGCACCCTGTGACGGACCGGCATCCCATGTAGGGTGTACCCCAGCCTTGCGCCCTGTGACAGACCGGCATCCCGTGTAGGGTGTACCCCAGCCATGCACCCTGTGACGGACCGGCATCCTGTGTAGGCCAGTTTGAGTCCGACTGAACATATAACGCAGGAGTAAATCAACTCCCTGTCGCATTATCTGGGTGTCAATCGATTAAGAGAAATTCGATTTAGTACGATTTCAGTCGTTAACATGTTTAAATATACTTTAAAAGTCCAGTTTTAGTTAGACTAACATGAAAATTTGATTTTCTTAGTGTGCATGTAAATGTAGTGAATGTTTAATAGATAACTTAATGAGAATGTTATTATAATTTCAGGAAAACAATTAACAAAACACAAGAATATTGTCCTGATTCATTTACCTTTTTCTTGTTTTTGGTGCTCTGCTACATGATCACTGCAATTTTCATGCTGGAGGCATAGACACTAGAATATTAAAAAATGAATAAGCTTGCTAATCTTTAACAATGTTCATGAGAACAAGCATCTATACTGTATATAAACTGTAGTAATCAGATTGCAGCTATTTCCAGTTGTGGCAAACAGTTTAAAAGTTGCAAAGTGTTTTTTTCTGTTACACCACATCACAGTTCTTGTTTGGGTAAATATATTATGTTGACAGGTATGAAACCTACAGTGGAAACAGTTTGTGGGTTAATGTACTTTATTGCTGTAATTAACGATACAAAACATCCGTTTAATCTTTTCAGCTCCCTGGCCTTACCAGGCAGTTTAAGCATGCATTGTATTGTAAGAAGCATTGTAATAAGATTAATGTCATTCTACTCAAACACTGGACATTCTCAGCCATTTGGCGTAACCGCCATTCTGATGGTAGCGATGGGTAAATGTTACTCATTTGGAAGGAAGATTTTGAACTTGAAGGTATCCCAGTGCTGGCAGGGCAGGGGAGGCGATCACAGTGTATCCGAGATGATAAAAAGCCAAGGACGAGGCTGCCTTCTGCACCGCGACCAGCACTATTATGCAAAATCTACAAAGTGAATTAGTGCTGCAAGGTGAACTTTGATTATTAATGGTACTCAATTTCGGACCATTATACCACAGCAGGTTTACGAGAAAATTATAGTTGTCTAAGACAGGCATACATTTACTCTCAGGCGTGGTATTACTTTGGAAAACACAGATTAAGTGTCCATGGAATGTTGACACTTTTGCTGGAGTGGTCCAGTTGAATTGGTCCAATTTGAGTGGCTCTGTCAGACTCATCCTCTTATAGTGGTCTTGCTGGAGTGATCCTTCTTGAGTAATCAAATCCCCAGAACAGAGAAAGAGCTGTTGAAGTGAACACATCCAGACATTTCCACTCAGCAGATGGGCAAAGCACAGTACTTAATTCCGTCTGTAATTGTTCATCTGGAGCGCCTTCATTTTTAGAAGTTCTGATGGAAAAATCAGCGCTTTCAGAACTGCAGAATCTCTAAACCATGCTGGATTCAGTCCTCAATTTTCAGTGCGCATTCTGCTCACAAGCCGAAGCCCGCGAATCACACTTAAATGGACAACTCGCAATACTACCTATGCTACCTATGCCAACTGGCACACCGTGTTATAAAACACGGTCTGGGTGGCTCAGTACACGGCCACACACATTAGCCAGGTGCCTGGGTGGGAGGTGACAGGTGAATGCTGCTCCTTGCAGGCGTGCCATGTGGAGGGGGGCAGCGCCGGTCTCATCCCCAGCCAGCTCCTGGAGGAGAAGCGGAAGGCTTTTGTGAAGAGGGACCTGGAGTTTGCAGGTGGAGGTACAACCGCTGACTCCACATCACAGCTGTAATATGGAGTCACTGTTGCTAAGAAGACTCGGTGATGACATCATCGTTTTTTTTTTTTTTTATCTTCTTCAAAATACATGTACAGGAACTCATCAACTCACATATGGGTTATGTCGCATAATCGGTTTGTTTTGGTTCTTGCTTCATGCCGGGCACGTGGTAAAATACATCCCCTAATGTGCACTACATCTGCTTCAGACGTCTCTCGATAAATTTTATTAAGCCTCCTAACGATTGGACATTACTCGATTGATCATGTCGATGGATGTCTTTATTTTACTTAACAATCTTACATTATAGATTAGTCAGTTACTGTTTCTGTCTCCAGATTTTTTTTTTCACTGCATTATTTTAAGGAAGCATTTGGTGCCATTACCTGACGCGTAGACTTGGCATCAGAGCGGGCACACTTGGTGCCTTGCGGCTCAGCTCGGTGGCCGCTGGTGTCATCCGCAGACCTGCTTATATCGAGTTCTGTTCTGTAAATTCTGGGCACACATGCAGCTCTGAACATGAAGTCACAGGGAACCTGTGAGAAGGACAGGTAGGTGCAGGTATACTGCTGACCTGCCACCTCCCCTCCTCTGCGAAGCACAGAGCTTCCCCACTGCCTCGAGTTTCCTCCACGCTGTCCTCTGCTCGACCAAAGCCTCTGAACAGCAAGTCTGAGTAGCAACGGCCATCAGCGGGCTTCTTAAAACCAGCCTGGCTGACCTATTTAAACCTGCTGATTATTCATAACTACCGTTTTTTGTTATAATTGATGTCTTCTAACATTTAACTGTAATAGTCAGGAATTTGGAATTTGTAATGAGCTGGCTGAGTGTTCCTGCCCTGAGGAGGGGTTGCTCTGAGTCTCAGAGTAACAAGGCATGAAACACTGACAGCTCCTTTTCCACAGCACAGATTTTATTACCCATCTATTCACTGTTTCCTGTTTTTTGGTTCTTTTGTATATGAGAAACTCTTCATTATTAATTGCCCTGGTGTTTTATTGCGATACCAGTAATGTTTCACTATTTGTCTTCACTATTTTCTGGTTCAGCCCCACTGGTCTGTATTAAAACCCTCCAACAAAGCCCAGCTGTTGCCACGTTTTGATTGACGGGTTTGACTGAACTCTTTAATCTCAAGTGTGGAGGCACTGGACCTGTGTGACACTGTCACCTAGTGGAGAAGTCAGGTCACTGACGCGATGTAGATGTGACATCGAAGCGCCTTTGCTTCTTGGGGCAGAGTGACGGGTGTGATGAACCAGAGTCGGACGGTGCCAGATTTTCATTCCTGCATTGTAGACCGTATCTTTGCTCTTACAAATCTTAATTCCCTCCGCCAGGTCCACTCTGTACGGGCATCGGTGGGAAGAAGAAAAAGAAGATGATGTACCTAACAACCAAGAATGCTGGTTCGAGCTTATAATTTTCTGTGCAAATAAATATGTATTCAAGCATAGCTGACTTTCCAGATGATAAATATATTGCTGTCTGGATGCACGATTCCAGGGAAACCAGTTTGCAGCTGGCTTTCACAGACTGGAGGGTGATAAGGCTTAATAGTCAGAGCAGACTGCTCTGTCTTTCAGAGTTTGATCGGCACGAGCTGCTTATCTACGAGGAAGTTGCCAAGATGCCCCCCTTCCGTCGGAAGAGCCTGGTCCTGATCGGGGCACAAGGGGTGGGCCGGCGCAGCCTCAAGAACAAGCTGCTGGTGTCAGATCCTCAGCGGTATGGCACCACCATCCCCTGTGAGTGCAGCATGGCATGTCTCCTTTATGTTTCCCATACTAAAAGCTACTTCTTAGTGATGGACAAAAATGATGCTGCATGAACCATTTGCTGTATTTTTTTGACCCCACTAGATGGTGCTCTTGGGTTGCTTTGGGACATGCTTATGGCCTTTTTTGAACAGAGAACACCATCTAATACGGTCAAAAAATACAGCAAATGGTTCATAATGCATGATTTTGTCCATCACTACCATTTCTCACCTAGAACTGCTTTGTAAGGCTTCTGCAATACAGAGTAATGGTGAGCTTGGGACCTGTCCCAGGAAGCAGAGGACATGAGGCAGGGGACACCCCTCTGCTGGATGAGCCATGAAACCTATTAATTAATTTAATTAATTTCCCCAATCAGGTCAGATCAGATACAGACTAAAAAATGATCTGGTGAGTTGTATTTCAGGTTTAGTTTCAGGTTTGCAGGAACTGTGTAGGAACTGTTTCCCAATCCAGTCCTCAATGACCCACAGCCGGTCCATGTTATTGCTCCCTCTGAGCTCCCGGTAGATGTGAACTGTCTATGGAGCGCCAAGGATCAGATTGGGAAGCAGTGGTTTAGGTCCTGGGGTTGGAGAGAGTGGATTTCTCAGCCAGATTTAAAAAAAAATCTTGGCATATAATGGAAAATGTGATAAAATCTGTTAACTGAAAGCAATAACGATAATCAATTAAAATTTATGAAGTAGGTTAAAAATAATGAATAGCGATTATTTGATACAGCACCTATACTTTTGTAAGAGATTGATTGGTATTTAAAAAGTCTGAAATGGTATAATTGATTTTTATGTTTTTAATCTTTACTCCATAATGTAGATGTAGGATCTAAAGTGGAGGTGTGTCACTAAACAGGCTTTTGTACACTTGTCTCTTCCATCCATTTTACAGCTACTTTTCGTGTGTTGTGGTGAAGGAACCAAAGCCAAATCACGGCAGTTTAGAACACAATGCTGGGGTGCACCCTGGACAGGGTGCCAGTCCTTCACAGCGCGCATAGACACACTCACTATGGGCAATTTAGGGATTCCAGTTAGCCTGACTGAATGTCTATAGATTGTGGAAGGAAACCAGTGCAGCACAGAAAGCACAAACTCTAAAAACACTATGGGGTTCAAAGCCCTTTCCTAAAAAGTGTGTGACAACAGCGCCCCCCTACTGAGCCACACTCCCATCCTGTACTTGTGTTTTTGTGTCCCAGTTAAACGGCAGTGGACCCATAACCTACTATCAGCTTATATGTGATATTGTTATAGTCGCCAGTTATCTAAGACCAAGCCTGCACACATCTGGTTAAAGCCCTGCAATCTTAGAATAATGATTACTGCACTTTTGTGACCTTGTCCCATCTGCTGTGACACAGACACCTCCAGGAAGCCCAAAGCAAATGAGAGGGATGGGCAGATGTACTGCTTCATGTCCCGCAGCGAGATGGAGTCAGATATCAAGAATGGCCGCTTTCTGGAGCACGGAGAATATGACGGCAATCTCTACGGCACAAAGATAAGCTCCATACATGATGTTGTGGAGTCTGGCAAGATATGCATCCTGGACGTCAACCCGCAGGTGTGTGCTATACCTGTGTTCACTGCAGTCAGTGTGCTGTGCTTATGTTCACTGCAGTTAGTGTGCTGTGTCTGTGTGCCGTGCCTATGTTCATTTTAGTCTGTGTGCCATGCTTGTATTCACTGCAAGCAGTGTGCCATACCTGTGTTCACTGCAGTCAGTGTGCCGTGCTTGTGTTCACTGCAGTCAGTGTGCTGTACCTGTGTTCACTGCAGTCAGTGTGCCATGCTTGTGTTCACTGCAGTCAGTGTGCTGTACTTATGTTCACTGCAGTCAGTGTGCTGTGTCTGTGTGCCGTGCCTATGTTCACTTTAGTCTGTGTGCCATGCTTGTATACACTGCAAGCAGTGTGCCATACCTGTGTTCACTGCAGTCAGTGTGCCGTGCTTGTGTTCACTGCAGTCAGTGTGCTGTACCTGTGTTCACTGCAGTCAGTGTGCCATGCTTGTGTTCACTGCAGTCAGTGTGCCGTGCTTGTGTTCACTGCAGTCAGTGTGCCGTGCTTGTGTTCACTGCAGCCAGTGTGCTATACCTGTGTTCACTGCAGTCAGTGTGCAGTGTCTGTATTCATTGCAGTCAGTGTGCTGTGCCTATGTTCACTTTAGTCTGTGTGCCATGCTTGTGTTCACTACAGTCAGTTTGACAAATCTGTGTTCACTGCGGTCAGTGTGTCATGTCTGTGTTCACTGCAATCAGTGTGCTGTGTCTGTGTTCAGCACAGTCAGTGTGACCTGTCTGTGTTCAGCACAGTCAGGGTGCCCTTCATTGGACATAGCTTTGGGATGTAAGACACTTTATGAACAGACATAATGGTATTTCTCTGATCTTGTTCAGTTTATCCATTTCTTTGATATTGTGCTGAAGTCCATTGTCCATTCCAAACAAAGGCTGTTTCCCCTCAGCTATACATACTGTAGATCTTCATGTCAAGTCTGCCTACAAATGTAATGTTGAGTATTATCTTTTGTTTTCCGGCAGGCTCTCAAAATTCTCCGGACATCAGAGTTCCTGCCCTATGTGGTGTTCATTGAAGCACCAGATTTTGAGGTCCTGAAGGCTATGAACCGATCAGCCATTGAGGCTGGAGTTGTCACTAAGCAACTGACGGTAGGTTCAGCTGCTAAAATGATATAGAATTTATTGAGTCAATTGATTGCTTCTCCTTGAGTTTTAATTGAGTTCTGCTGGCACAGTGTGGTTAATGTGTTGACAGTGAACCCTAAAGTGTTGATTTATATTTGTATTATCTCGCGGTAGCAGTTGTTGAGAACATTTTTCCTCGCTTGTTTTTTGGTAATACTTTACTTTAGTAATTTATAAACACATTCATAACAAATAATAGTACATTCATAAAGTATTATACACACAGCTACAACTATTTATAAAATAGCATGACACATTATAGCCATGTGTGTTAAGTATTAGGAATGCTCTATGAACCTCTCATCCATAATGCACTATACAGGTACATACCTTTATAATGCATTATAATGGTCAGTACAAGAATGCAAGGATGCTTTGTTCTGCATTATATACAGGTATCTGTAATGCGTAATGCATATGGTCATAATGTGTTATGCCTTTATACAAATATATGGTTTCTAATGCTTTATGAATGCATTAAAATGCATGATGCATTTCTTTGAATCACTAAAACATGGCCTTAAGTATAGTGTTGCCTGTTTGTTTTTTTTTTTGCAATTGTTTCGGTGCAACAAAAACATCTACCAAACTAACACCGAAGACACCTACAGTTATTGTCACCTTATTGCTATGCATTTATGGTTACAAATAGAGGACTACAAACAGAGGGATCAGTCTTTCTCAGATGTGAAAATGCGTACATCTATATACAGTTTGCACAGAAAGTCTTGGGAAGCTTCTTTCATTGATTTTTTTTTTTTAACAAAAATTACTTTTTTGTTTACAAAAATAAAAATCACGTTAGAAATATTCAGTAGTTTAGAGTAAAACAATTATTTCAAGTTTAATAAATTTTAACCCAAATTGTAGTTGTAAAATTACTGTTCTGAGTTAAAAGTTCATTGGCAAGCAGTTTCATTGGGTGCTTTTTAATTAGTAACACCTTTGCGATAACATAAAACACCAAACATTTGTGTTTAGTATCCCTTTGAGAACCAAAGTCTACAATTGCAATTAATAGCAAAATGGCAAAAACAGAACTGATTAAGTCAGTCAATAATAACAATTGGAACAAAAAGAAACAAAAAAAATGTCTGTGTAAAAGATATGTGCAGATATGTTAAATATTTCTTGTCAATGAACTTTTCTTATGAAACTGGTATATCTGCAATGCTGTTACAGAGAATTAAGCAAGCACCCCAAGACTTTCTGTGAGCACTGTATGTTTTTATCATTTTTCAAAGGGTTAGCTTCAGGAAATGTTCAAGTAGTACTCAAAAATTTAAAGACACTTTCCAAAACCTTTGTTTGGTATCAGCTGTAAGGAGCTCGGGTAGTAAATGATGAGTACTGTGTTTGCTGTGTACTGTGTTTGCTATGTATTATGTTTGCTGTGTATTGTGTTTGCTGTGTACTGTGTTTGCTGTGTACTGTGTTTGCTGTTTATTATGTTTGCTGTGTATTGTGTTTGTTGTGTACTGTGTTTGCTGTGTACTGTGTTTGCTGTGTACTGTGTTTGCTGTTTATTATGTTTGCTGTGTATTGTGTTTGTTGTGTACTATGTTTGCTGTGTATTGTGTTTGTTGTGTACTGTGTTTGCTGTGTACTGTGTTGCTGCGTAGTTGACAGTGATTAGTATTCTGGCTCAGATGTGTTTCTTCCTGCAGGATTCAGAGCTGAAGAGGACAGTGGAGGAGAGCGGTAGGATCCAGCGAGCCTACGGGCACTATTTTGACCTTACCATCATCAACGACAATTTGGAGAGTGCTTTCCGCAGGCTGCGGGGGGCGCTAGAGAAGCTGGGGGTTGAACAGCAGTGGGTTCCTGTCAGCTGGGTCTTTTAGGCCAGGCAAGTCAGTGAGGTAAGTTGGACAATTTGCAAGGGGACCGACTTTGTCAATCGAAGCGAACTACTTTACCAGTGCCAAGCGACCCAGGGGATGCTACACGACTCTACAGGGTGGATGTCAAATTTGTGCGTCTCATCCATCACTCTTCTTGGCCGCCCCCAATTCCCTTTTTCAGACCTTTTATTTCTATTTATTTTATTATAATCATTTCTTGTTCTTGATTTGTGAAAGACGCCGGACGATTCGATGAGTTAGTGTAAATGTGCGTCTCTGTTCCTGAATTATCTTTATTTATTTAAGCGTTGATTTGTTCTGCTGGATATTTTCTTGAGTTGAACCCACATCGTCATTTTTAGCTCGCGTTTCTTTAAGACTTGTGATAATTATGTGCATCAATCAAGGAGTCATATGTGTTGTTTTTATAATGTTGTGTGGTAAATACACATCCATCACCAATTCAGTTTGCATTGAACAAAAGCATGATAGAAATCTCAAAATGCGGACCAAATTAATCCTGGTTGTAGCAAAACCTTTAATCACTACCAGTATTTCATGAGAAGACTAAAATGTATATTTTTAAAGGCCATCCTCTGTGAATTAAGGGTGAAATCGTAATGAACGAATATTCCCAGCATGCATCAGTGCCTTTTGTGCAAAAATGCACAATGGAGTTATTGAAAATAGTTAAATTGGTGTATAGAATGTCAACATTACACTAAGATTTCAACGGATATACTGTATTCATGCAGCTAAATGTTACCAGATATACGCGTCTTCATCTTATCAGTTATCATTTGCTATGTACATAATGTGTAACTACAGAACATTTTGTGGAGGATCCAGTTTCCTTCAGGTAACCATAGTAATGTTAGCTCTGGCAGACATTTGGGGCCGTGTAAAGTTTGTAAAGTGGTTTTGTTACTCAGAAATTATGTTGTGTATATTTGTGGCAAAATACACTTATGAATTACATGCTTACAAACAGTTTCATTCACCTGTGAGGTTTTAGCTGAGATTGTAGAAAGGTCAAACATGTAATTAAAACCTAACTCTACGTGTAACCAAGAGGATTAGTAGATGCTTTTACATCCTTGCATGTCCAAAATAGCTGGTCGTCACCTTGAAATTCCTATTTTTTCGATTTATGTTATGACTTCAGTTGAATTGGTATATACTTTTGAAGTGTAGCTTAAACATGAACCATCTTTGTGAAATAAACTGTATATTAGGAATTTTGATAATATATCAATATATTTAATTGTAAATATGCAACCTCATTCCCTGTGCTGTCATCGACACCTGTCTGCACGTGGTCAGACATGCAGTCATGCTCTCGCATGCCCTCACATGCTCGCAAATGTGCCAAAAGGACTGCTTTCCTCATCTGGACAAGTTGCATCAACCTTCAAGAGACGGTCAGGACTGGATGGTCCAAAGTAATGGTCTGGTTCAATGCGTTGGGGCTGATTTTCTAAGATGGAGTCAGCGAGGACGTGAGCTTCAATGCAGGTTTGAGGAGAGCACACCATGGTGGTAGTTATACCAGCCGTAAAAGGATTGTCCTTTCCTTCATCTGCGAACTCTACCTCTTCTTCCTTTTACACATCTCTCTCGCCTGCCATTATGTGTGGAACATTTCTCTGTGGGCGTCATTTAGTAGGGTGTTGGCTTCACTCTAAGATTTAATTAATCTGAAAAAGGTACAACTTGAGCCAGTGTGATATATGAGTTTTGTTCTCAAGTCACAAGATTTGATAGGAATGCTAACGTCAGGAGAGTAGCCTATGTTAGTCCAAATTAAATTTCAATGTTTTGTCTCTAATGCTTCTGTGGTGTGATTTCATATAGTTGGAACACTTATTACTATAGATGGTTTAATGCAAATGCTGATGACATAGTTTATGACTTTTAATAAATGTTGATTATGTTTGTGCCCTGTAATACTTAATAGAATGTCTTATGATATATGATTTTGTTATTAACATTTTTAGAATGTAGAATGTGGTCCTTTTATACAGTGTCCTATAATTTTGTTACCTGATTTGTTCTTTGTGTGTAGATTTGTCTATACAGGCATTCATGAATCCTTTATGTAATGAAATAGATGCACAATCCCTGTGCAACTTGTCTATGTAGGATTTTTTATTTGAAGGATTACAGGCAACACATTTGTACCTCATTTGCACTAATTTTCCGTTTGCATTGCCCTGATAATTACAGCAAGTATTACATATGTCTGAATTATATTTAACATGTTTAATATCACATGCATTTTAGATGGATAAATTGTTGTGCTATGTTCTATGTTTGTCATACTCTCCTTCCGGAAAGTTCTCTTTGAAACGGTTTAATTTAAGAATTCATGAATTAAAAGCTGCAAAACCTAAATATTTGGGTACCTATCACAGGTATAGCTGGAAGTCTCATTGTAAGTAAATAAAATTGCTTGTGGTTCCAGTTTTTCATATATTCACATAGGACCTGTAGTAAATCAGCCCCTGTAGTTAATTCCCATGTTACTACACTGTAAAGTCTGACTTGGAATCGTTAAACAGCTGATTGGTAAGTTTATCGGAGTCATGATCCAATGATTTTGTTAGATTCCTTGTAAACAGATTCCAATGTACTTGTATGTTCTGCATGTGTCGGTCTGCAGGTCTGACAGCTATAATAACACCTTTCCGTCGCACCATTTTGTGTTTGATCCGCAAATTATATTTTTATGACAGCTCTTTATTGTTACTTCTGGTTTGTTTTATCAGCCACTGTATAGCAGTTCTAGAATCTGATCTTCCAAAATACAGTATCCTTTGTATGTTTCATCTTTTTGATGTTCTAGTGT
>JAODKF010000103.1:29688234-29701197 GCA_026779585.1 Mormyrus proboscirostris
GGGGGGGATGGAGGCTGGGACCTGCTACTGTTGACTCTCTAAAGACTGAAATGTACATGCCAGTCTCTTCGATTTAAGGTAAAAAACCGATACCTTTCATAGGCTAACATACACTGGATTGTGTTAAAGGCAATGAAACAAGATGAGATAAATATTCATGAAAAGCTCATGCAGCAGCAGTAGATTTGTGGTGGACCTACATGAAAGCCTCATACGTGATGCATTAACAGCATAAGCATCCACAAAGGGTAATGAATGAATGATCCTGACGCTCTCACAAAGGACTCGTGTTTCTCTTCGTACTTTTGCTGTGCTGTATCCCTTTTAACGTAACATCCGCAGATCAAAGCCTAGTGAAACCCTTTTGATAAATTCAACATTATAAAGCCTTCGAGTATGTGTCCGTGGTCCAGACAGACATACACAGAGTATGACATCGGTCTTTAAAAATGAAAAATTAAAAAATTTCACCTTTATACGAAGGCATACAGCTTCTGTATATCTGCCTAGTGTATTATTAGAGGTTCTTTATTTAATCTTTTTTCATGCTTTACTTTTTACTTACTGCTGTTATGTTAATACTCAGGTAGTACTTGAAGATTCCCAAAATCATATACTCTATATTAATAAACAGATATCAGAACCTCTCCATGTGTGTGGAGTTTGCATGTTCCCCCTGTATCATCGTGGGGTTTCCTCCAGGTACTTTTGTTAAAACCCCCCACAGTCCAAATCACGCCGAGGTTAATTGGAGTAACCAAATTACCCATAAGTGTGTATGTGTTAGTGAACTACATGAGTGTGCCCTGCGATGGGTTGGCGCCCCATCCTGGGTTGTCAAGTCAAGATGGTCATCTTGAGTCTTCCACCTTGCACACTACTGTTAAATATTCATGTTGTGCCTTGTAATATAATGGTGTTGGAAAAGCTGGAAGCTATTAAAATGTAGCTCAGAAATATATCTCTTTTATCAGATATAATATGACATATCTCTGGACTACAAGAGATACAGTAAGCAGATCGCAGACATACATTCAGAAAACCTCTTCCTGTTATGTGAGGTTACATGGTCATTTAATCACTTTCTGGGCTACTAACTGGAAACAGCAGCACCTGGTGTAACTGGCAGAGTAGGAAGTTGGCGCACATGTGCAGGCCTGGATGCCTCAGTCCCTGCAGACTGTTCAGGCCCCTCTACTGCCGGGGTGAAGCGATTTCACTTTGATATGCTAATGGTGTCTCTTGCGGTGCTGGTTAGTTCCCTAGGTGGATGTGTGTTTCGGCTGCTGGTGAACACGACATGAGAGACATAACAGGAAATAAAGATGTGAAGCTTCAGCATCGACCACAGAGTGCGAGAGTAGAGAAAGAGATGAGTGAATTATGTAAGAGGTAACTTACATTCTCAGGGCCTTATGCATTATATATAAATAAAATGTAGGCAAAACCTAAGCTAAAAAAGGCAACTATTCCACAAATGTGAACAAGTTCTTCCTATCCAGTTTGTGCACTTTGTAGAAGCCCTGGTCAAGTATTATTACGGAAGAAAAAGTAAACGTAATTTTGATACACATGAAAATGTTTGAAAACATTTGATTCATAGTGCAAATAAGGTCAAACCGTGGGTAGAATCAAACCACAGCTAAATATTGCTCAATTAATTAGGTGGTTAGCTCAACCAAAGTCCAGCAGATATGGGACCAGGATACAGATCCTGGCCACTGAAGTAGGTCAGCTCCACACAGACCTTGTTAGCTTTTGCAGCTGCAGAGGTTGATTAGGCCTCTGTTGGAAAGCAGTCTGGCTTCTTATTGGTCATAAAAGGGAATCAACTGCATAATCAGTTTGGTAATTAGCGAGCCTAGTTTACTCACTGGTATTGCTAAGTATAGTTTACTCACTGGTATGCCTAAGTATCATATAGTTCCAGTAATTCTTTCACCTGGTGGTGTCCATACTGACAACTGAAATCAATGATTATCTTGGATTACAACTTTTTGAATGAAATGACTCGCAAACACAAGCACAAGAATTCAGATGGGCAAACCCCGAAACAGTTCTAGGAAAGTGTAGCCATATGAATAATGGATTTTCCAAGCTTTTCTGGGGTTCTGGCTGCACTAAAAAACTGAGATTCCAGCTCCCTTTCAATAGATGGCGCCATTTATTATTTTGTGTCGACTTCTTCAATCAACACTTTCAAAACTTCTTATTAACTATACAGTTGTTAAAAAGTACTTTATATGTACAACCGAAAAATACAGTTTGTATTTGAAAGGCCTTCCCTGTCTCTTCTGAGTATATGGAAAATTGCAGAAGATAAAGACTAAAACCTTTGGTCCATTTTGTAATTAGGTTGTTGTGATCCTTTCATCACTTGCTGTATGACGAGCAGTATGGGAAGGAATTTATTGACACCAGGTAATGAATAACAAGGAACAATGGCCATACATTTCTGCAATAATGTGTGTGAAGAGATCTCTCTCAGACTCCTTTATGGTCCAATATAGCTGGGTGAGTCTTGTACTTAGTACTCAGGGTGCAAATAACAGGATAAGGTAGGAACACACAATGGGCACACATAGCTCAAAACACACTTTAAAGTCAGGTAATACCATTATACCTTGAAAGAGAGTTGCAGTTTAGATATGAGCGTGTTTTGTGTATGAAATTCTGTTAGATTGTATGCTTTGCGCTAATCTTGTTGACAAAATAGCATGAAATTGGATAATTGCAAAGTCAAATTTATTAAAACAACACTTGATAAGATATTTACAAAGACATTATTACTAAATGAATGGAATCCCACAGTCTCTATTCAAAAGTGTCTGAGACCCCCGTGTCCCCAACCTGGAGACCCTCTCCGCTTTCACTGGGAGGAGTGTGATCCTGAGGAGACGGTATTCCACCTGACGGGACTTGTAATGTGGGCAGCTGTGGTGAGACTGGCGACAGAGAGGGTGCAAAATCTGATGCTGAGAATTCTATGTACGGGGGAGGTAGCTCTTCAGGTAGGGGAAACGAGTCTGGCTTCATTTCCACCTGCATGAGGAGAGAAACTTGGTGAGCTAGTCGCATACAGTAACTGGGGACTGGAAGGGTCTGTCTCACAGAGACGTGCAAAGCAGCTAGAATAATTTACTTTTAATCTTACCTACAGAGATTCTGGATATTTTCCCGTTAATTCTCATATATTCCCATGGAAAGTTTCCAATTTGTAATGTTTCCAAAATTCCCCAGCTAAACTTCCCATGGAATGGAAACATTCTGCAAAGTTTCTGGAAATGTTCCAACCCTATTGAGAACCTAATCACTGCTGCACTTACCACTAGTTTTTGTGAGTATGGTTCTGGTAAAAACTATTGCAGATAAGGCTCTACTTGCACCTGATTTGGAGTCTGAGCTAACCAAGCTTCTGAAAATTATCTGCAGTTATTCTTCTGTGAGTAGGAAGGTTCTCTGACTCCTCGCAGTTTTAGTGTACACACGTCTTCCGGTCAGCACTACCTATTCTGAATGCTGCCGCACTTATAAAGACAGGTGACAGGTTGGTAAAATGTATCAGAAAGAGGGAGAGACATTATAAGCAACAGAGGTGAACACAAAACTAGCAAATGCCCAAATCAAAGGGGTAAATCGGGGACAAATATAAAGACTCATTAACATTTAGGTTTAAATCATTTTCCGACACCTTTTTCCAAAGGTGTCATAAAGTGTCCATAGGGGACATAAAGTAATTTCCACTTGTCTGTTTGCATTTACCCTTCTGCTGATTTTGTTTCTACATTATAGAAGCCTGCTCACCTCGTGATACACATTTTACCTTTTGATGTTGAGATTCCACTGTCAATGACGTAGCAATAAATATACTGTCTAAAAATAGAATTGATTGGTAGATATCTAATCGCAACAACAGGATCCAATATCGCGCCTCACCTATAAGTCATATTTATGTTTTAAAAACATGGATATAGTTCTTAATTAATAAAGATTTATAGGTTTGCAATCAATTCTGCGTAGGTAATTTTTTTGTGATTGCTCACAATTGTGCATTTTTAATCATGCTCTGAAAGTTACCCAGGGAGCCACCCCTCACCCCCCACCCCGTTCCGCTGTCCGTGGAATGTCACGTAATGCGGTGCTGTACCTCAGAATACGGAGGCGGAAGCTCCATGATGTCAATCCTGCTGTAGTGAGGAGGGCTATAAAGATCGTTTTCTTCGATGGACGGCATAGGGATGATGAAGACTGAAGTCCTTTCGGGACGCCTGTTCTGTTCCCTCACATTCCTATCGTAGCAGTGTTTAAAATACCTGATGCAGCAGAGGATACTGATTCCTATCCCAACAAACAGCGTGACGAACCTGCGAGCAGAATGACAGCTAAGATACCACAGTATTTCAGCAAAGCCATCATCTGCTAATGGACACGCATAAGCAGGGCAATGTGCTCCTTGTCAATCATCACACAACTGTGCTACATAAAAAATAATAAAAATTACCATATATTAGAGAGGTCCATACTCATTTATGAGATACAAATCCCTTCGAATCCTGTGGGAAACAAGAAATTTGTGTCAAAGCATCCAAATAAAATATTATAAAATCAAAAGATGTCAATGAATTAATTTTACCAAAAAAACTTAAGTATCAAATGAGTAAATAATAGTAATGCTCCGGTAAGGAAATGTGTGGCCAATATTGATAGCTAATTATTTTGAAAGCTGATACTGATACTGATATTGAGTGGGAAGATCTGCTTAAATAAGGGAGAAAGAAGGGAGATCCCAGGACGGGGCGCCAATATTTAAAAAATAATTTATTACATTCCAAAAATATGAAAATTGGGGATGGCATGGTGGCACTGTTGTCTTTGACCTGTGGAACCAGGGTTCGAGTCTCTGCCAAGGCTCCGTACGTGTGCAGTGTGCATGTTCTACCCGTGCAGTTGTGGGGTTTCCTCCAGCTACTCTGGTTTTCCCACCACAGTCCAAAACATGCTGAGGTTAATTAGAATCACCAAATTGCCCATAGGTGTGAATGGTGTGTGAGTGTGCCCTGTGATGGGTTGACCCCTCATCTTGGGTTATTCCAACACCAACTCCGGCATACAATAGTCTCAGAGCACTATATTTTATAACTGCATTCATCTTATAACAAATATAACAGAGAAGGGGTGATCATAAAGCGTGATAAACTCCATAAGTTTCCAAGTAATATCTTTTGATTTTGCCCTGTTTGCGCTGAATTTTATTTTACCATCAAATGCTTTCGTTACTGACAAACTAGCGTTATTCAGCAGTGCTGCAGCAGCCTTTATAGGAACAGATTCATTTTGCAGAAACTCATCACACTCTTCACGGTCTCGCCTTAAGGTGAGCAATCAAATTTGTTGTGCTGTGATGTTCATTAATAGATCCTCCTCATGAAATTTTAGCAGAGTGATGTTTGAAAAATACACTTCTAATGACATTAAAATAATTCCACGTAGCAGCCATTTTTCCACCTGTTTAGTACAAGGGTGTGCAAAGCAATGCAAGTCACCATTTTAAAGAGAGTTATTGGCGGTAAATATCAGCTCATGTACAACCATAGTTGGCTAGTACAATTGTGGCATCTACAGTAAACAATCTCAAAGTTGAAAGCACTAGTCTGTAGTTTTGATATGTTTGTATACTTATTTTACTCTGATTGTTCCCACCCTGGTTCTGATGGTTTGTGACCTTTCAGTTTTGTAATTTCATGGACCAGTAAAACTGCAGAGGCAGGGGGGTTTACATTTCACAAAACTAACCATTTCCATTTTTTCAGATGCTAACAAAATACAAATGTGAAGGGCTGTAAAAAATAGTCCTTTTGTTTTGGAATACTGACCAAGTGTTAGGATCCCTGATTTAGATTACCTCTAGGTAAGTAAAACATACAGTTTTGGTGAATTAATGTCTCTAAATGACATGTGGGCTGTGAGTGAGTTAAATCTGATTGTTGCAGAGTATTCCAGCAGATCTGTAGGACACCAAAATGCATAGTATGTTTTCTTTACTTAACAGAGGGACATATGTAGCTGCAAGATATTATTAAATCTGACAGTAGAGGTCTGGCCGATCTGTGGGATTATGCCCCATATACAATGTGCTCCTCATTCTTTAGACTGCATGGGAATCCAAGAGCAGCTCTGGAATGTGGACTGCAGAGTAATTAGATGAGAAATGTAAAGACCTGTGAACATTTGCATATGATCTGAAAGACTTGGAAATGAGCTGGGAAGCAGATTTAGCTGTAGGCTGACTAGAAGCTCTTCTCCCCCCGTGCAGCCTGGTCCCTTGGATGCTGAAAGGTTTACTTTACTTTTTTGAATTTGAATCTTTTGAATCTTGCCCCAGGCAAAACGGGGAGCTTTTTCATGTTCTCCCTGTATTCGTGATGTTTCTTCCCAAAATTCAAAAGCATGTGGGGTAAGTTAGTAGATATCACTAAACTGACCATAATGTATCGACATGCATCCAGTACTGGGTGTCCTCTGGGATAGATTCTAGGTTCACCATGTCTCAAGATTAGTTAATAAACAGAAGGATGGATGGTTGATATTCTATATACAGATGTCTTTGTCAGGAAATCATAACTTCATATCAGTGTAACATGGAGATCAGTATTTTATTGTAAGACTTATTAGCTGGCGGGAACAGAGAGGCAGATGCAGGTCCCTCGCTTGGTCCTCCAGTGCTGCTGTTATTTCAGTCTTTGTTTAAAGCTTTCTGAAGCTGTCCCTCATGGGACTATAATCCACATAAAGTTGACTTTTTATTCCTGTGGCTCGTTTGCTGGGACTTAAATCATAGCTGTGAGTGGTGGTCTAAGTTGATTTATGAAAAATCTGCTGTGAATTGTATAGAAAACAGTAAAATTAAAGTAAATGGCCATGGATCCCATATTGCAGCATGACCTCCATTACCAATATGTATTCCCTTGGGTGCACTTTATTACTTAATTGATTTCTTATTTTATTCTATAGCAGACCCTATTATCATACATTACAGTCTTACAGTTTATATGGGCTAATATTGTTAATGCAAAAATTCAGGTTGAGTACTTGCTCAAACAGTGGTGAGGACTATTTGGTGGAATAAAATGTGAAGCCAGTTTCATAACCCGTATCAATTGTTTTAAATTTTTTCCTCCAGAAACCTTGATACCTGTGCATTTGATATACTGACTCCGTCCATCAGACAGGTCAGCATGTGAGCAGACCATGATACAATCTTTATGGCTATGCTGCGGAAAGTTGGTTTACGTCACGCTCCATTCTCCATTTTCAAAGGCTAATAGTTTATTCTGTTTCTTAAATATTTATCTCTGACTCACTTCACCAAGCTCCCTTTTCAAAGGCACCGTTTGCAGAACAAAACCTTCCTTAGGTGTGGGAAGATGTTTTAAGCTTGATGCTGGAAGTTGGAACAGCCAATAGACTGTACTGAAGTTCTTTGGTATCATCGGTAGCTACCGACAGCTAACGACGTAAGTCCTTTTGTAGAAAAAAATTGTGACGTCACCTCTGAGCCACTGTGAGATGCTTAAAATATCACCATGTTTTTCTTTGATGAAACAGACAAGTGGGATCACAGAAGCACCTTCAACACCTCTATTTCCATCACTATTGAAGCCTAGTCCTGCTTTAAGACCAATACAGATGTAACACTAGTACAGTAGGAACCTTGGAACTTCTAACCCTTTACTGTGCCTGTGGTCTGTCGATAGAGCAGAAAGTACATATCCTTGCTGAGTTCGCCACTATGTGTGTCTGCCATTTTGTCTTCTTTCATTATCTCCATCCATACTTACCCAGCAGAGCCCTTTAGCCAATAATGTATAACCCAAATGATACCAAATGCACGATATTGTAGCATAGCCTGGCATTTTGCGTATAGACAATAGAAAAAAGAAAAGTACTCAGTCACCTCCAGGGTTGTAAATATTCCAGAATTAACGTGAATAAGATAAACCCTCAAATTATCAATGTTTTCATCATTATTAATCTGTTTATACCAATTCTCCTCCCCATCAAGTCCAGAATTACAAATCCATTTCACGTGTACAGTCTTTTAAGTCAAATTAAGTGTTTACTAGTGAATGGTACCCTTGCCTTTGTAAAATAGACAGTTAATATAAAATGTGTCTGCTGTGCACTGAATGCTAATTGATCTTATACAGGCTTTGTAATTGTATATGAAAATTCAAACTCACCTTTCCGAAAGAGAGCTGTGGATGAGTAGGCAGACCTTAGAATTGTCCCCCTGGGCAGGTACGGCCCCCAGGAAATATCCCAGGCGAGTTGAAATAAAAGTGGATGTGTTGGTGTGCTGTTGTTCCTTTGCAGTATGCACGCCAACGCGCGGCACAGCATAAGTGCTAAGAGCGGGAATGTACCGTTTACAATTCATCCGGAGTGGTTAAGGAGATAGGAGGCGCCACAGTGCAAAGTTCACAGCGGAACAAGTCAAGTTCCTGTGACTGAGAGATCGGCCACTGTCATTGGTCAAATTCATTTGTTTGGAATTCCAGTTAAATCTCAGTATGCAAACTCACATCTCCATATTTCCTTTTACAGTATGGAAGCGACATTATAATGGGCACAAAATATCTATTCAAAGGCCATTATAGCATTTATTGCTATTTTTTTATATTACACACACATTCGCTTATCCAATTCAAAACCTAGTCCCGTTTTAAGACCAATACAGATTTAACACTAGTACAGCAGGAACCTTAGAACCTCTAGTGTACTGCCAGTAAAATAAATGGAATGTGTGATCTATCAGTATAAACACAGAACAGAAATGACATATTATTGTAGTGGGAGCGATGGCCCCAAATCAAGCCACACGAATCACAAGGAAGAGACACCCTGGATGGGATACTAGTCCTTTGCAGGGAACACGAACATCACGCACTATGGGTGATGTAGCATAATCAACAGCTGTTCATGTGTTGATCTGCAGTTGGTCATGATGACAGTTTTTTTTTTGTGCTTATTAGTTTCTATCCCTTTTAAAATGTTCAGTATATATATGTTTTACAATAATAGCAATATCTTTAACGCGTCACTCCACGGCATAACGTAAGTAGTTCAGTCATCCATAATTCGTAAATTCATTCATAATAAACACAGTTGTCATCGACCATTGCGTGACAGTAAAAAAATACATTCACACACAAGTGTTGTCATTCCAGGTACCGTCAATGGAACATAAAGCGCAGCCTGGTGCCCTGTGTTGGCCGGGATTGGCTTCAGGTAGCCACATGACCTTGGCCGGATAAACTGCTGGAAGGTGGAGGGATGGATAACACCCAAGCCAAGTGTGATGTTTCCTGAAAATTCATACTGAAATAGTGTCCCGTGTTTTAGAAGCTGTATGTTGATAAGGAGCAGAGATGAAAGCAGGAAGTAATACTGTATTCAGCAAGATAGCTGCCTTCAGTGGCCTGCAGAGTCAGATACTTCCTGTAATTAGTAGGCCCTTCCCATGAGCCACTGCACAGAAAGTGCTGACACTGGGGCCAAAGGTCACGCAGTAAGAAGCGTACTTTGCCAAACAGACCTGGAAAAGATCTCCTTCCCATCAGTTAAAACAAAAGAATCAGGGAATAACGTAAGTACACAGAGGTCCTCGACTTTGTTTCTCCAAAGTCTAGCTTGCTGCCCCGGGGGGGTCCCCTGCCTTTAGCCCTGTGCTTCCGGGGTCACAGACATCCTGTACTGGACAAGCAACACTCAGGATGGATGGAAAGTTTAATTCTGGATGGCTCATGGCATTATTACTTTTGGATCCAGTCCATCGCTGGTGTTTATTGAATTAATGGATTATTTCCTGAAATATGAACAATGACACCTGGGCACAGAAGCCACACGGCAGAAATGGAGATCAAAGCGACCTTTCTGGATCAATTAACGTCCTTAAAACTGTGCAAATGTGCTGTTTCTAAAATAAATCTCACAATGACCATAGAGCAAATATTGTTTAATTTCTGTTGTCAAAATAATATTTGTAACACATGTTCAGTGTTTTCCTTAACCCTTTTAATGTTCACATTAGTAAAATGCTATATTTATGAAAACATGAAAACTACATATATATGTCATTTTAAATAATGGCATAATGTTCTACATAATGTTCTGTAAATTTATATATTACTTTATTTTAGGTTTTTTAGATGCTTATAGTATGACATTTGGCACAATTATATTAAAATAGAAAATTTAGCAAATTTTAAAATTAAATGCATATACTCAGGAAGAACATTTTAGACCTAATTCATTAAACATTGTATACTGTATATGTTAGAATAAAGGTACCTGTACAATACGCTGCCTCATTTTCACTTGTATTTTGCACTACCTGAGAACATAATTTAAATGATAGCAAAAAGATAAAAAAATACTTTTTTTTCACCCAAATTCTGAACTTAGTTACTAATCTTTATGTAAGATATTAATCTTCAGTCTGACTGGAGTTCAGCCCACAGCAATGGACAATGACATCCTGGAGAGGATTTATGAGGATAACAAGACTTTGGAGTGCAGACTTCTTGTGTTGTAGTTCAATTCCATTGCAGAAGCCATTTATGCTAACAAACTGAACAGATTTACGACACGCTCTCAATAATCCCAGAAACATTCTGACTGCAGAATTCCTACAACAGCTATGCTTGGGGCGACCCATCAGCTTTTGCCTCGACTTGTATTCAAGCAACAGTGTGAAAGCACACTTGGAACATAAATCAAAATGGACAGTAAGTAATGTGTATGGAGCCAGTGTTCAACAGCTCTTTCTCCCAGTAGACCCACTGTAGTACAAACACTGGTAGGAAGAGCTTGTTAGCTGGTGGGCTCCACATAGTTGCCTGGGAAGTAGCCCTCCACACCGTTCAGGACTCCCTCACACCAGCCGTCCTCATTTCTCTTCGTTAGGTAGATGATGTCACCTTCTTGGAAGGTCAAGTCGCCAGGCTTGTCTGAGCCGTAGCTGTACAAAGCCACCACTGTGAAAGCAGAACGGCCAAGAGTCACGACGACGGCCGGCACACAGTAAGAGCACGGCCACGGCCATAAATACATCAGAGGCCATGTCCGCTAATCATCTAGCTGCCCTTGGCTTGCAGTAAAGACAAAGTCTAATCTGAGCACTTTCCTGCTTTTTTATGTCACCAATCAGTTCATCATCATTAGTCATCTGTGGCTGGTAAATCGATAGCATTTATTGTCACGTCCACCTTCTTCTACTCTGTTGCATTTCTGTGAAAAAGGTCAGGAATACCTTTCTCCAGGTAGTTGGCGGGTGCAGACTGGTCATAATCAACAGGAGGAGGGAGGGGTGGTATATCACCATATTCCTCTGTGGTATCAGGGGGAGGGGGTGGAATCTGGAACTCCAGGTCTAACACAGAAAACAGAAACACAATGTGTGACAAGAGATATCTTGGATCTCCTTGGCTCGATAACACAGGTTTAAACAACCATTGTTTCCAATGAAAAGTGCAACAAAACATCTCCCTGAATGTTACTACTATGAACAATATAAAGTGACACTGTTTTTTATGTCATTGTAAATGATTTCAGCAGATCGGGTCCCTTTGATCTATCAATGTTCCTAGAGTGACTGGAAAAGAGGTCAGTTTTAGTCACTTAAGCGTCAAATTCACTGCTCAATGAATATTCTTGGTCCTGTTAAGGGTCTCCGGACCATCTCTACCCCAAGAAAGCCCACTCACCCAGATGCTGCAAGCGAGAGGTCAGGCTGTACAAAGGGCTCAACAAGGCCAGGGGGGCTAGAGGAGGAGGGTAAGGGGGGGGCGGGGGGATGATGACTGGACAGCGAGCAAAGAGAGACACACACAGCTCATTGGTGAAACCAAAGCAAGACAGTGGACATGCACAGTCAAAGTATTACTGGTGAGGAATACAATGTAACTAAAATGTCTATAATTGATTCTATTCTTAAATTAGGTGCGGCAAGAAGGATGGAATCTGGTTATGTTTAAAGGAGACTTGGCCGGAAACAAGGGTGACACCGTCCATAAATAGCTTTTTGACAAACTGCATAACCTTCATATTTAACTCGTGTTGAACTTGACTTTGGGACTTGAGCTGAACGGCACAGAAGTGCTGCCTAAACACAGCTGCATATTTATAGTCAAAAATACCACAGTTATAGTGTGTTTCACCGAGTGTGAATATCTGGCCACTTCTTGGGTACCTGGGGGCATTTTTTTCTATGGCATAGTGGTGTTGGGCTGCGGGAAGGCGTAGAAACCGGCCTTACGTGGGCGAGAAGAGGGAAGAGTGAGAGACAGAGTGTGCAATGAGCGCACGGAGGGGGCCAGGCGGCCCCGGAGCGACCCTGAGCGTGAGCTGGGCGGGTAGCGCTGTCCCCGAGAGCGCTTGGGGCGAGGAACTGAGGCCCGGAGGAAGCGGAGGTAAAGAAGACACAAAAAGACAAGTATCAAGGCACAGTTCAGCGAAACCCCAGAAAGAGAGAAGCATCAACCCAGCCGGGACAGCGGGCAGCACAGTGCATAGGAGATGACAGTCTGTCGCCCCCTTGTGAATCTGCATCGGGCAGAATTTTTTAAGGTAATTTAAATATGGGTCACACTGGCAGAGCAAGTTTGGACCAGCGTAACAGTGAGCGCCCACAAAAGTCCAAAGCGGTGGGGGAAAAAGTGGCAGTCGGCCACGTGTTACCTGAGCTGAAATCATTCGCTACAGGAGGTGGGCCCGGAAAATCGAAGCCATCGACAGCAGGGGGGGGCAAAGGCTGGTCTGGTATCATAGGGAAGGAGTTTTCTTCAGCCACTGGAACAGGAAATTGTGCTTTAGGTCACATGTGTTATTCCGTTCATCATTATGCTCAGAGCTTGTTTTCATGGGCGTAAATTACGGGAGGGATGGGCGGGTTGTAGCCCCCCC
>JAODKF010000103.1:29744067-29759474 GCA_026779585.1 Mormyrus proboscirostris
TCTAAGCCCCCCCCCCCCTAAAAAAACTTATTACTAATTATTAATAACTTGTTACTAATGAGACTACACTTAGACAGATAGTAAAATTACAAGTTTGAACCCCCCTTGAAATTTGTTTGAGGCCCTTGTCAGCAAGATTTAACAAGAGACGTTTATTGATAGGGGTTTTGGACCCCCCTCCCCGAAATTTATTTCTGACTGTGGGCCTGATATAGACAGGGTCTAAAGGTTCACTCATTGTTCGGTTACGTATTACAGTGGCTAAAGAACCTGAAGTGGTTTTAGCCATAGTGGTATTGCTGGTGCCGTAGATGGTGCTTGAGGCATCTCAGAAACAGCCGGCAGCCTGGGATTTTAACACACTGTGGTGTGTGGAGCTTACAGAGAATGTAACGCTGTGAAAAAAACATCCATTTCTTTGGATGAAAAACACGGCGTTAATGAGAAAGGTTATGGCAAAATGGCCAGTCTTTTTGAGGCTAACAGGTGGGCCAGGAGTGCAGAAATAAAGGTTTAAGAACAACAACAAATGGCTTCTCTGAATGCACAAACTGTCATCCCTTGAAGCAGTTCTTCAGGCAAAAGTGAGTCTTCCCTGGCACTAGCTAACTAGGAATGTCTAACAAACCAGCCCCTGACCGGAAATGGCAGATTTGTGTCTGAATTTTGGACTTGAGACTGTACTTTTCTCCTCTGAATTATTGCTAATAACCTCTGCAGTTAATAAAGTTAATACTGTTACTTATCGCATTTAACTGTCACTCACAGAACCGCTAATGACAAATTTTTACTTACTGCAAAACAAGCGTGTTTTATTTTCATGTTATCGCCTCCCCTCCCATGTCTTTCAGCGGTTGCTCTTCGGTTGTTGTTCCTTTGACTTTTTGACTTACACCTGGGCTTCTGTTGCAGAGAGCGACATTAACTACCTCCTTAAGATGGCTCTGGAGAAGATTGCTTTCCTGCCCTTTGGGTATCTTATTGATCAGTGGCGGTGGGGGGTGTTCAGCGGAAAGACCCCCCCTGATCGTTACAATGCAGATTGGTGGTATCTAAGGTAGTGTCTCCAGCAAAGGGATCACGTCCCAAAAAACCGTAGCACTGTCATTCTGAAAAATTCAAAGTTCAGTGTGGGTGTTCAAAGGACTGTGTGATGTCCTGACTGCAGTCATTTTTTTTTTTTAAATCTTCTCAGGACTAAGTATCAGGGGGTCTGTCCTCCTGCCAAACGCACAGAGAGTCACTTTGATGCAGCAGCTAAATATCACATACCTGGAAACACACCATACATCAGGTATGTCTGGTCAGGGAGTGCAGCCTGTCCATGTGACAGATATTATCAGCTTGGGCTTGACTTGAGCAGAATGGTCAGGGCTGTGTCATGTTGGTTCAGAGCCCAGCGAAATGTGAAATAAAGTGCTCTACCTGCCTGACATGTCTTCCTTCTTCCCTCACAGATACTTCGTCAGCTTTATCCTGCAGTTCCAGTTCCATGAGAAGCTCTGCCAAGCAGCCCATCACGTGGGCCCTCTACACCGCTGTGATATCTACAAGTCCAAGGAGGCGGGGAGCATTCTGCAGTACGTGCAACGCACAAGTTGAGATGGGGATTGCAATTCCTGACCCTTCTATCCTGATTTACAATGGATGCTTCCCCATTGACTGCTTAGTAATTTAACAGGGCAGCAGGTTGCAGGAAATGAATTTGTAAAATGAAGGTTGAAGCATGAATCTTAGCGGAAGATTTAAAGACTGCATGGTCGAGTCCGAGATGCTGTCATAACCTGATGCCAAAGTAGGCTTCTTAAGCCTAGCTGTAGAAATTGATAAATTGTAAATTACTTTTGTTTCCACCTAACTCACTAAATTGTTTGTTGAATTTGTGTTTTGCTCATTCCATTGTTTCAAAGCCTTCATGTAGTCTGGGTGAACGGGCCCTTCTGCAGTAAATTCAGTGCAAAAGATTACTTCTTCTGTAGCATTTAGATACCATTTAGCAGAAATCTGTGGCTTCTGAAGATGCAGCTTCCCTCTTGTCTCCTTTGACACAGGAAGGTCTTGAGTGCAGGTTCTTCCAAGCCATGGCCTGAAATTTTGATGGATGCACTTGGGACGAACAAGATGGATGCCAGTGCTCTAATGAAATATTTCGAACCCGTGATCAAGTGGCTAGAAGAGCAGAACAAGAATGAAACACTGGGCTGGCCTGATTTTGACTGGAGGCCACCCATCCCTGAGGGCTACCCCGAGGACATCAGTGAGTAGCTGACACAGGCCACGCTCTGTCGATGACATTTCTGTGAATTCCTGAGCACCATCATCACATGTACTGTATAAAGACATTGATGTCTTTCTCCTGTTTATCCCATGGGAGTCCAACATCATTTTAACTCCTGGTAAATGCATTATATTCATAGTATACTTAGTAGGAAGATTCGAGAAGTCTTCACTGTTTATTTTTTTCAAAAGGATCCAAAGTCAGTTTTATGAAAATAAGATAAAAATATGTTATAGAAAGCAAAAAGTAGGGTTACAAACCTCCGAACCACAAACAGAACTCAAAACATATTACTGACACATATTTTGTGACCAATCACAAAATAGCAAAATCACTGCATTTTGGAGTTACCAAATTGCCTGTAGGTGCAAATTTGAGTGTGAGTGGTGTATGACAGCATCCAGTGATGGGTTGGCACCACATCCTGGATTATTCCCTGCCTTGTACCTGTAGCTTCTAGGATAAATTCCAAAACCACAAACATATCCGCAGTGTTTTTGCAGTATATTTTCATAATGATTATGTTTATTGTTTTTCTTAATTTAACAATTGCAATTTATATGTGCTTGAATAACAAGATTTTAAACTGATGAATAATGTCTTCTCAGTCAGCATCAATATCGGATTGACAGTTTCAGAACGATATGAAAAATTCAGAATGAATTAATTTGCTTCATCAGATATTTATATCACATAAACGGTAAATTACATTCACTGATTAAACATGGAGCGATGTACGGTAAAGCAAATGGGCTTCTCACCACAGAGCACTATTGAAATCACTCTTTTCCCTTCACTAAGTACTTTATGCTTGTGCTCCTTCAGATAAGATTTCAGATGAAAACCAAGCCAAGACATTCCTTGCCGAATTCAACAGTACTGCAGAGAGTGTGTGGAATGCCTATACGGAGGCGTCTTGGGCCTACAACACTGACATAAATGAGCAGAACAAGCAGACGATGGTAATGACCGAACCATCCATCTCACTGGGTCCCATGTGATCCCTACTTTTGTTTTCTTGAAGTTCAGTCACGTTCGCACAGAAAGCATTAAACTTTAACCATGAATTCCTATGAGGGATTATTGAGGTGTAATTGAAATCAAAATGGTCCAATGCATTTTGAAATATAGCAGCTGTTGCTGAGCAGTCCAGCTTAATACTGCTATGAATATAAAGTACCACATTGTACTGACAAGGAGGAATGAATTACAGGGGCCTCATTAGGAATGAATGGGAAACCTGACCTGTCTTGAGACCTTGAGGAGTAGATTTTTTGGTGCTTTAAGGTGTATTCCTCATGTTACTCTCAATACAGCTGCAGAAGAACTTGGAAATGTCCAACCACACGTTGATCTACGGACTGGAGGCGCGCAAGTATGACCCCACAGACTTCCAGGATCTGTCGGTGAAGCGTATCCTGAAGAAGCTGAGTGACATCGAGAGGGCGGGGCTTCCAGAGGAAGAGCTAAAGGAGGTGAGTGTAGGATGGTGTTGCATCCTGCACCTTAGAAGAAATAAGCAAAACGAGATATTATTCGAAATTAAATATTATCTCAGCTTCTCCAAAAATAATATATATGCAGCAATGCTCATACAGTAACTGGTGTGCAAGGACACATTCGCCTTTAAAAGCGATACATGCGACAATCGTTTGTTGTAACAGCGCAAATACGTACGTATTTTATGTGTATTTCTGCTGCTATGACAGGAAATTACCGTGCATTTTAACCTTTATACCGCAAATGAAGCACGAATTAGCAAATAAAGGTTACATTTTTGTCATATTGCAAATGCAAATAAAATACATGCGCATTTGTAGTGTTACAACAATCAATTGCTGCACATATCGTTTTTAAAGGTGAATGCGTACTTGCGTACCAGTTATGTGAATCCCTGTAGGCCTACATGTGAATTGAATTGATTACAAGAGTCGTTGAAAAACCTTATTTTTTTTTTCCAGTACAACAACTTGCTGGCAACCATGGAAACTAAGTATAGTGTAGCTGAAGTCTGCAGGGAAGGTGGAACTTGCCTCCCTCTAGACCCTGGTGAGTTTGGCAGACAAATGGGAGACACCTTGAAATTAAACTATGGATTGGTCAGGTTCCTCACTTACTTACGCTGGATGGGTGTGGAAGGAGGGTCAGTCTTATGACTATATGGCTGGTCTGCAGAACAGAAGAGTATAAGATATGGACTCAGGTCAAGCATACCATAAAGACTTTTTTCTTGCTCTGAAACTGCTCAGTTGTGGTGCTATGAAAACAAAAATATGAAGTATATTTAAAGAGTTTACAGTTAAGTGATGAGAAAAAGTTGCTTGCAGTATGAGTTGGATAGTTCAGGTCCAGAAAGTAAAAATCCAAACCAAGATTTTGTTTCAACCAACCAGCTGAGTACTCTGGGACTGTGACTGTGTTTATACTCAACTGGTTGTTGAAACGAGATCTTGGTCCAGATTTTCACATTCTGATCCTGAACTTCTACCTCTGCTTGCATATACTGTATCATGTACTGTGCTCAGTGTTACAGAATTTCTAACCCAGTCCAAGCTGTAAGAGAAAGGTGTTGCAATTTGGTTAAATTTTGACACCATTGACCAAGATCTGGTCTCACGTTGTTTATCTTGTGATCTGGTTGGTGTAGCCATTCAAAATCATTGGTTTTTCATACATTTAAAAAGCGGACTGTGGTTTTTCTGTGCTTATTTATTTTTTGTAAATATGGACATTACAAAAATTCCCTTTTTCTTAAACTTTATCAATTCTTCCTGGATAGAAAATTTAAAAAAAAATCAGAAAATTTTGAATTCGGCTGAATGTGCATCTTAAATCTGATTGTATTTTCAGTGGCCCATGGTCATGTTTGTACATCTGTACTGTTTCTATAGACCTGACCAAGATAATGGCGGAGTCCAGGGACTACGATGAGCTGCTATTTGCCTGGAAGGGCTGGCGCGACGCCTCAGGCCGGTTGATTCGTGACGACTACAAGAGATACGTGCAACTGGCCAATACCGCGGCTGTGCTGAACGGTGAGACCCTACAAATACATCAGTCAGGGCACCATAAGCTGGGTGGGGGCTGGCAGGTGGAGGTGAGTTGGCATGGATAGGCGGAAGTAGATCAAAATGTTCTTTGGGGGGTTTCAACCTTGCGGATGTATCAGAAACTCCTCTTCAACAACTAAGGCACATCATCCTCATAATTGTCACATCATCCTCATAATTGTCACATCATGTTTTGAATTCTATGGGTTGTTTCAGAGCTGCTGCTCACTTTGCTCGCTTGGTGTGACAGGTCACTCTGACAACGGGGCCTTCTGGCGCTCTCTATATGAGACGCCCACGTTTGAACAAGACCTTGAGCGCCTCTGGAAGGAACTGGAGCCCCTCTACCTCAACCTACACGCTTATGTCCGCCGCGCCCTCTATAAAAAGTATGGAGGCAACGTGATCAACTTGAAGGGACCCATTCCAGCCCACCTTTTGGGTAAGAAAGCTATTTCAAATCACATCTGATCCAACCGTCTTCCATAGTGATCACTTCATAAAGCACTACGGCAAGCCTGTCCCAGAAAACACAGAGCAATAGGTATGAGGCAGCCCTACATTTAACCAAATGAAATGAAGCAAAATACAAAATTTTGGGGATATTTTTTCCTTTTTTCGCAGTCACGTATTTTTGTAAAATTGAGTTTCCACTCCTGGGGATCGAAAAAATGTCCCCATATGGTCAAAATAACAGGTTAATATCACTTTCGTCCCCACAATGTAATATATACATGATCACACGCACAGCTGCTGCCAGGAATCAAACCTGCACCATTGAAACATATGAGGGTCAAAGCTCTGTGGTCTGTGCCACTCTGATGGAATCATTCAGTTCAGTTTCATTTGCATAGTGCATTTTCACAGCATTGCATCGCCTCAGAGCGCTTTACATTATACCTGCCCAAAGCCCCCAGAGAGCAAGTCAGAGGCGACAGTGACAAACGCCTTGGGGCAAAGAAGCCTTGGGAGGAGCGAGACTCAAAGGGGGAGCCCATCTGGAGGCGGCAGAGGAAGTCCAGTGAATCAGATGGCAGTTCTAATTTACATTGTCCAAATTTTAAGATTTCAGTCTCAGTACGGGGGCCGGAAATGGGAGGGTAGGTAGGTGCTGGTGCTGCTTCTCACAGCAGGATGAATAGTGATTCAGCAGCAGGGCAAGATGGAGAGACGTGAGAGGGACAGGGGGGCAGGCTGGAAGGACGTCATAACTGAGCGAAATGCAAAAACGACACCTACAGACACACTGTCTGTCCCGGATCGGTTATGCTGCAGCAAACCAAAGTCTGCCCTTATTTTTCCGACAGGTAACATGTGGGCCCAGACTTGGTCTGCGATCATGGATCTGGTGATCCCTTACCCTGATGCGGCTCAGGTGGATGCCACACCTGCAATGATAGCCCAGGTGAGCCAGTTTAGAAAATAGCAATAGTGTGCAAGTCTGTTTTCAATTCGTATTTCAATTACATTTTTCCATGATTTTTTTTTCTTTCTAGAAATGGAATGCTCAGAGGATGTTTGAAGAGTCTGACAAGTTCTTCACCTCCCTGGATTTGCTGCCCATGCCCCGTGAGTTCTGGGAGAAGTCCATGCTGGAGAAGCCCGCGGACGGCCGCAAAGTGGTGTGCCACGCGTCCGCCTGGGACTTCTACAACCGCAAGGACTTCAGGTTGGGGATGAAGTGCAGTCTCTGACTTTAAAGCAGTGTTTTCCAGTCCGGTCCTCGGCGACCCCAGAAGGCCCATGTTTTTGCTCCCTTCCAGCTCCCTGCTTGTACAAATTTTCGTTCCTTTCCAGCTCCCTCCCAGATAGTCCGCATTTTCACTCCCTCCCAGCTCCCTGCTGGTCCGCGATTTTGCTTCGCGGACCACCTGGGGATCCCTGAGGACCGGGTTGAGAATCGCTACCTTAAAGTATTCAGCTATGGCAGGCAACTGTAGCAGAAGGAACCATTCGTAAAAGTTTATGGTCTAAACAGCAAAAAAACACCCTGCATTCTTTTCAAAGCCCCAAACAGGATTCCCAACAGTGTTTCCTGAATAAAACATTCAGGGTATTTTTTTTGTAAATCTGTTAACATATATCATGCAATTAAAAATAAAGCATTTTCCTTTTGTAGTTGTTATTTCTTGTTTTTTGTGTAGGGTGAAACAGTGCACCGTGGTGACCATGGACGAGCTCATCACAGTGCACCATGAAATGGGCCACGTCCAGTACTTCCTGCAGTACAAAGACCAGCCGATCTCCTTCAGGGATGGGGCCAACCCAGGCTTCCATGAGGCTATTGGCGATGTGATGGCCTTATCAGTCTCCACTCCAAAGCACCTGAAAACCATTGGATTACTGGACAAAGCAGAGACCAACAAAGGTAAGTTCTTGCGGGCATGTTTTAAAACTGATATGACTTGAAATAAAATTATGCTTTATTTGGCATATTTATTTAGTTTGCATACAGGTACATTCAAACACTTTCTTTCACGTCCGCTCTTGCTCTCCTTTGAGACAAATGCACACATATACATTATATTGGCAAATGTATTGGGAGACCTGCTTTTACACACACATGAATTTTAACAACATCCCATTCTTAATACATTCACTTTAATATGAAGTTGGCCCATCTTTTGTAGCTATAACACTTTTGGGAAGGCTGTCCACAAGGTTTAGGAGTGTGTTTATGGGAATTGTTGACCATTCCTCCAGGAGAGCATTTGTGAGGTCAGGCACTGATGTTGGATGAGAAGGCCTGGCTCATAGTCTCTGCTCTACTTCAGTCAGGTTGAGGTCAGGGCTCTGTACAGGCCAGTAAGTTCTTTCACTCGTCCGTCGGACTGCCAGACAGGGAAACGTGATTTGTCATTGCAGAGAACACACCTCGCACTGCTCTAGAGTCCAGTGGCAGCATGCTTTACACCACTGCATCCAGAGATTTGCAGTGCACTTGGTGATGTAAGGCTTGGATGCAGCTGCTTGGCCATAGAAACCCGTTCCATGAAGTTCTCAACTCACTGTTCTTGAGCTAATTCAAAGGCCAGATGAAATTTCGAGGTCTGTAGCTATTTACTCTGCAAACAGCTGGCGACTTCTGCACACTGTGTGCCTCAGAATGCAATGTCCCCGCTCTGAGATTTTATATAGCCCTACTATTTTATGGCTGAGTTGCTGTTGTTCCCAATTGCTTCCACTCTGTCATAATACCAATAACAGATGACTGTGGAATATAGCAGGGACATTTCATGAATGTACTTATTGCACAGGTAGCATCCTATCACGGTACCATGCTTGAATTCACTGAGCTCCTGAGAGCACCCATTCTTTCGCAAATGTTTGTAGAAGCAGTCTGCACGGCTAGGTGCTTGATTTTATACACCTGTGGGTATGGAAGTGATTGGAACACCTGAATTCAGTGGCTTGGAAGGGTGCCCCAGTACTTTTGGCAGTATACAGTCGAGAGCAAAGCTTGGGGTCCCAGTGAAGGATCAGGTCATTTGTCTCAGGCCCTTGGAGAATTTCTCGGGGTTAGGGACCTTTGCTTAATGCAATAACAGAGGTCTGTCTTTAGATAAGGTTTAACTTCACCTTTCTCTCAGTTTTAAACAGCAAGCACGGCACCCAAGGTTGGTCTTAATAATACATTTAAACATAACATTCAGTTTTATCAGTGCAGCATTTTCATGCTAAATGTGAAAGAACTATAGTTAAGCTTAATTGCATGTGGTTGTTAAACAGAGAGTGACATAAACTACTTGATGAGCATCGCGCTGGACAAAATCGCCTTCCTCCCTTTCGGCTACCTGATGGACCAGTGGCGGTGGAAGGTGTTTGATGGCCGGATCTCTGACAAAGAGTACAACAAAGAGTGGTGGAACCTCAGGTGAGAAGTCACTCCCTCACGAAAAACATCCCCACGACTCTGTGCCAGTCACTCAGGGGACAGAATGCTGACCTTCACTGTGTCTCTCTTTCCAGGTTGAAGTATCAGGGACTGTGCCCCCCCGTACCCCGCACTGAAGAGGACTTTGACCCTGGAGCAAAATTCCACATCCCTGCTAACGTCCCCTATGTCAGGTATGAGGTCATCGTTTCTGCCATAATATACTGTAAGATATATACAAACACAAAAAGGAGCTGACAAAAACCGCAGCATGTTATAGTGGCAGTTACAGTAGCTAATTCTTATTCATATGTCAGTTGAAAATGACTGGATCAGAAAGTCAGCTGTTCAAATCACTGTGACCTTTCCTTTTATTTAGCACTAAAGTATGGAGAACGAAACATGACTTAAAACAAAGAAATAAATAAATCAACCAGATAAATTGTTGGCATAAACAAACAAGCAAACAAATTGTTGGTAGAAATAAACAAAAATAAACCCTTGCCATAAATAATGAATATATATTTTTAAAAATTGTTTACGACAAAGGTTTATTTGTTTATTCATTTATTCATTTCCAGATTTATGGAGTTCTAACTAATACAAATTTAATTATAGATTAAGTTTTTACTAGTGAAAAATTAAATTTGGATAGCCAAAACTTCAATGGACTTTCAGACCATTTGGTGTGCTGTACTCTGGCAGTAAACTGAATCTCAGTTCCCTCACTGGTGCCACTGGAGTGCCATCTACTGGAATTAGGGAGTAAACTGAATCTCAGTTTCCTCACTGGAGCCACTGGAGTGCCATCTACTGGAATTAGTTTGTATTTGTACCTAGCGACATTTAATTCTCTATACTAAAACTATCTATTAGGGTATAGGGGTTTACAGTACTTGAGTAATACAGGTACATGACAAGAAAAGTTGCTCGATATCATAATTGCATGTACTAAATATGGGGGGAGGGTAATTTTTAAAAGTCTGTTAGGCTTATTAATTTTACCACAGATTTGAATTACTGTCTGTGTCGAGGATTTATATAGACAAAAACAATATTTTTTGTAATCACATCAGTATGATTTTGCCTTGAATTTCTGTTGAAATATTCACTCCTTAAAAGCAGTAATGAATTTGAGTTGAGATGAGCAGGAGAAATGATGACTCTGCACTGATAAATAGGTACTTTGTGAGCTTCGTCATCCAGTTCCAGTTCCACCAGGCTTTGTGCAAAGCCGCCAACCAAGTAGGCCCCCTCCACACCTGTGACATCTACCAGTCCAAGGTCGCTGGAAAGCTGTTGGGGTGAGCATCTCGACTCATTACATGCCAATGCACCATCAAAAAAGTGACATGAACACTGAATGGTATACCCATCTGTGATACTTCTGTGGTGCATTTTACAGGGAAGCAATTTCACTGAATTCCAGAAGAATCTATGCTAGGGATCCAACTTTGGTCCAGGAGAGCTACTCTCCAGTATGTTTTCTATCATACCTGGTTTCTGATGAGCCACACCTGTTCTCAGGTAAATACCAGGAGCAGGTGTGGCTCATCAGTAGCCAGGTAGAATCCAAAACCTACTGGAGAGTATCTCTCCAGGACCAGAGCTGAAGACCCTTGATCTATACTGTCTCAAAACGTCCAGGTACTGTAGAATGTAGCAGGATAGTTTAACATAGAATATAGTTTTAACGCGGAGCTTGGAGAAGTGTTTTAAAGTGGAGCTTGTCCTGCAGGGATGTGATGAAGCTCGGCTTCAGCAAGCCGTGGCCCGAGGCGATGACGTTGATCACCGGGCAGCCGAACATGTCTGCCCTGCCCCTGATCGAGTACTTTAAGCCACTCATCGATTGGCTGGAGGAGGAAAACAACAAAAACAACGAAGTCCGGGGCTGGCCCGACTACGACTGGAGACCTGGCGGTAAGCGTGGAGCAGGTTCATTGACAGTGTTGGACATTTCTCATCCAGAAGCTACAAATCCACAACAAGATTTTGTTTATACCAACTAGTTTCCAGTATAGAAGGTCACAGCCACAGAGTACTCCAGTCTCAGGGTACCCCCCCCATGGGCATGGCTTGGGCCCTTATATTCTGCTTCTGTCCATGATGATTCTTATTATTAGCTAGAAAATTATCAACTAGAATAAGCAATTAAGGCTTAATAATTTTTCAGTCTTCCTTTTTATCTTTATCTATAGATAATTCATTATTAGACATGAAATGACATACTGTATTCCTTCCCCACTCTCGGTGAAAAAGGAAGCATTTTCTACTCAGGATTTTATGCATTATTCATTGTGACAAACACATATTCGCTGTCACACACAAAAGGAGCATGTGTGACATACTGCAAAATGGTGCATTCCTCACTTACTCTGCAAAATGGGCTCTGAATATGAATGACAGTGGTGTTTTCTTTCGGCCCGATGACCCCAAACTGGGTCATGTCGGCGCCTGTCCTCATAACCCGGTCCCAATGTCCGTTCACAGCTGAAAGGACGAAGGTGAAGGTGGACTTCCTTGGGTTGGACGTGGAAAGCGCATCAGCCGTGGCAGGGCAGTGGGTGCTCCTGGTCCTGGGGCTGGTTCTCCTCCTCTGCACCATCTTCCTGGGATACAAGTACAGTACAGCTAGGAAGTCAGAGAAGTCTGCCTCTGTGAACAAGCTGCACTCAACAGACATAGGCAATCAACTGTAGGCCTCTAGTTTGCCAGCATCCCCTGTAAATGTTTGGTTCCGTCTGCTTCATTGTTGAATGTCATGTATAATTGTTGAATGTTCTTTATAAATTCAGGTCAAAACATTTTGACTATGCAAATAAGCTGTTTTTATAATTTATTTGTTACATATGAATGATTTAAAATACAAATGTTTGTGTGTGAAGTCAAAAAATTGTGACCGTTTTTAAAAATTCTATTAAGAAAAACTCATGCCTTTATAGAATAAAAAGCCTAAATATGTGTCCGTGTCAGTTATGAATGTGGGACTTTGGTGATCTTGTTTGTAACACTGCATAAGTGTCCACAGCTGTATAAGAAAATCTGAAAGATCTTGATTTCTATGGCATAATAATTTAAGTGTTTTTGCTGAGAGACATCCTATTGATCACAGTCCAGCATTTATAAGAAACATTCTCAGCTGAGCAGTGCACACATTCGAGAAAGATCCCGTGTCTCCAGATTTGCATTTATATTTAAATAAGCCCACAGCAGAGTATTGTTTTGATATAACGTGCCTGTCTTCAAAGAATTCCAGAAAATAAACCACTTGCATGATTAGCTCATTTAAAAATACTTTATTAATACTTTATTAATACTACAATAGCACAGTATAAAAGAAAACAATAGAAGTCTGTTTTTTTATACAAAACTTTATGAATGTGCAGGAGTACACCTTTTAACCCCTTTCCCTCCCCCACGATGAAAAAAACATCAAGTATTTTCCTCACAGAACCCTGTTTCAATGCCCCCCGCCCATCTAACAGATGACCTATCTGCATGTCATTCAGAAGGTTACAACCAAACATCAAGCGATCGAACACACCAACAAACATACTGTATTACAGCACACCACAGAATTACGTTTAAAAACGCTAGTCCTGGGGATTCAACCTGATGTTACAACAATTTGACAATTTTCCTGGATGCTTACAATGTTATCATACCACTTACAGGTGATAATAAAGGTATGGGACTGGATATTATGTGTAATACACCAAACATTAAACCTGCATCAACAATTAAAACAGGCCTGAGCCTATTTAATGTCTTCGGCAGTCATAACGCAGAGTAAATCAGTCACTTACATTCATTGATGGGGGGGGGGGGGAAATCGGTTATAAAATTCTGCTGCTCTGATGATGATTTCCAGATCGTAAGCCATACATCCACATCTGCCAGACTTTGTCAAATGAGTTATGGCTGGCTGTGGCTCTACACAGCGCACAACTGGGCCGACACAGAACAGAGTAGCCTTGGGAGTGTCTGCTTACAGTCCTCTTACTCATGCACAACAATCCAGAAAATCGACCAGAAAAAAATGGCACACGTCTGTGAAATAAATAATGAAGCCATGATTCTGTCACATTTCCCCTTTCTTGTAAGATTCTCCAGTGTTTTACCTACACCAACAATCAGGAGGTGATTGTTATGACCTGAGGAGCATGCAGTGGTTTGTGTACAAGGGTGTGCAATATCGGTAGGGACATGTCCCTATTATTCATACCCAAATCTACATCCTTGTTTGAGTATGATTGCTCCCGAAGTATATTTGATCATTGCGGCCGACAGATGACATCTCAGTCAGCTTTAATGAGGAAAATCGGTCTGCTTGTTCTGAAATATTCAATCAATAGCATCATTACTGACGCTGTCCCATTCACCAAAGGGACCTGTGCAACCAGCCAGCCTCCGACATCGTGCATTACAGACAGTCATGCCATGAGCCTAAGAATCCTTAGCCCTGCTGCTCAGACACCTATTGCGTTGCATATTATGAAAAGATACCCTTTATAGCAGGAGTAACAAAGGCATTTATGTATACTTATTACTCTCACAGTGCAGACAGGAAGAAAAAAGAACAGGCGTACAAATCAAAACCTGTTCAAAAGCACGTCAGTCAATGGCTTCCCCCAAAACCCAGCCAATTCTCATAACGCCATAAGACTGTACATTAATTACTCTAATTCCCAGTTGCTGTCCTGAGGCAGCCAATGTGTATCCAATGACATAAATCTAATTTACATGACTGTACAAGACACAAAACTTACTGAAAGTTACAAGGAGAAAACAATGATTATAATTTTGTAGGTCAGTGATTAGTCAAAGTCAACCCCTAAAAAGACATAGTACAGCTAAAATGTAACCTGGTGAGATCAGTTGGTGTTGGGCTGAGTGTCAGATTCCATATGATATTTCTGACACTACAGATTGTAAATGATAAAAGCTGAGCGACATAATCTATCAATCCTCCCATCTTGGGTGGTCATTTGTCAAGTGCAGGGTCTCAGTGAGCCTAGAGCGGATCTGCAGGGCACTAGTTCATCTCAGGGCACCCAGGGCAGTCAGCTGGGGGGGAGAGCCTGGTGCCACTGTTGCAAAAGAACTCCCACAGTTCTTTGAAATTCAGTCACTAGATAATTATAAATCACCTACTACTGCAATATGCATTTGATTCAGCAAATCCTAAGAAGTACTGATGCAAATTAAACAAAAGGCATATGTGCAGAAAAGCATTTTAAAAAATGTACATCTTATACAAAATAAACATTGGAAAAAAGCTGTACAATCGACATCGCTCCCCAATTTCTTGCAGAAAAAAGGGGGGGAAAAATTGAATCAGTGTAAAACAAAGATCTGTCATTATTGCACTAGATAAAAAAAATAATAGTAATTCAGTGAAATAAAAAAAATAAAGCAGGATAATGGTAATGTACCAGAAAGCACACTGTGCCCATCCAGCTCTGGGCCGGAAAGGTCTCTGTCCTCACAGACCCACAGAGCTGGGCACGTCACCATCAGCAGTAGTACCACTGCATTTCAGTCCAGCTGGTGATCCAGCTTCTCTTAGGCAGGTCCTCCCTCAGAAATGCGTCGTTGGACCGGTATCGCTCCTCTCTGGGAATTTTCACTCCGTGATATTTCGGCATTATCCTGTAGTAACTGGCTCTTTTAAAGAAGCCAAGCTGTTTCCGAGGGAGGAAAGGAGAAAAGGAATATCAGCCAGAGCAGGGATTTTTGGCACAGGTACAGCCGAGCGGAAATCCATTTAAATGTGTCCGCTGATTGTGCTTCTATCCAGGCTTCATTCCTCAGCTCTACAGAAGTCAGGCCCCAGACAGAAACATCATTTTAGGTACAAGGTAAAGAACCAGACGACTGAGCATTATGGACTCGTACTCCCAGTGAAGACTCATTTTTCAAGCTATAAAAACTTAGCAGCTAAACAAGAAGCCGCAGGGAGAAAGAGAGAAAATAGTCAATAAGGTGAAAGGGGTTACATCTCCCGACACTACAGGCAACAGGAAGACAAAGAGACATTATCTTGAAAAGAAATTTCAAAGCGCGAAAGAGCAGAGGAATCTGTAAGAGAGAACTATGGCAAAAGTTTGTTAGGCTGTAAAAGAGAAGATCCTTCAAGAATAGCCTTGGGGGGGTGGGGGGGGGGGAGTATTACCAAGGAGCCCCAGGGATGGTAGGCAGT
>JAODKF010000103.1:29764786-29781347 GCA_026779585.1 Mormyrus proboscirostris
GAAACCTTGGGAGGAACCAGACCCAAAGGGGGAGCCCATCCTCCAGGGGCCGGCAGAAGAGTCAAACAAAAACAAGTCGATAGAACTAAGTTAATACATGGGTTGAAATTTCAGTCTCTATGCACGGGCAGGTCGGTGCTGGCACGGGGTGCTTGATGCTTGATGGCAAGATCAACAGTGGCACAGCATCAGAGAAGGAAGGAGAGGCATCGCATGAGAATCGCAAGTGTAATGCCAAGCATTGGATGGAGTGGTGTAAGGCACGCCGCCACTGGACTCGGGAACAGTGGAAATGTGTGATGAATCATGCTTCTCTGTCTGGCAGTGTGAATGTGCCAACTATAAAATTTGGTGGAGGAGGGATGATGGTATGGGGCTGCCCCTTAGTTCCAGTGAAGGGAACTCTTAATGCTTCAGCATACCAAGACCTTTTGGACAATTCATGCTTCCAACTTTGCTGGAACAGTTTGGGGAAGGCCGTTTTCTGCTTCAGCATGACTGTGCTCCAGTGCACAAAGCAAGGACCAAAAAGACATGGTTGGGTGAGAGTTCAGTGTGGAAGAACTTGCCTGGTCCACACAAAGCCCAGACCTCATACCCATCAAACACCTATGAGATGAACCAGAATGAAAATTGCGAGCTAGGTCTTTACGACATTGATGCTTATGGATTTAGAATGGGATATCATGAAAGTTCCTGTAGGTGCAATGGCCAGGTGTCCCAGTGCTTTTGTCCATAAATGTACATTAAATAAATGAATATATAAAAAGTCTACAAAAGGAGAACATTTTAGTTCTGGAAGCTTTCAAATACCTGCAACAACTCCAAACATGCAGGTTCACGCAGGAACTGAGACCCTCCTGTGATTTAGCTCTCATAAACTCCTGTCATAGGTGCCCTGCGATTATTACTGCTTATTTTTTATTTTACAGAACAATCATGGCATCTCTCACCGAGAAACTGTACTCCACAGGACTTCCTACATCGCTTGTGGACTTCATGGCTGACTCGCCCATCACATTCCCACTGAAGTACTTCTGGGCCTGCGGAGGGGTTCTGGGTGGGGGGAGGAGAGAGGCGTAAAAGGGACAGTCCCTTTGCAAACCCAAAGCCAGGCTGATTGTTAAAAAGAAGCGTCCGAAAGACCTACACTAAAAAGGTGGTCTGTATCGTGAACTCCACCTTCAGGGTCATGGGCACCGGGGTGAGATCACTCTGCTCACTGATGCTGCAAATACATTCAGGGGCAACGTTCACAAGGTGTCAGGCTGGGCGTGTCTAAAATAACCACCATCCAAATTGTTTTTCAATTTTTACGCCCTGCTGCAATATCAGACAAATGCGGTAGTGAACACAGTGCATCAGAGTGACTCACGTAGACAGCTGCAGCTGAGACTTCACCTCCCGTGTGTACAGAGTGATTAGTGTCTCAAAGATGATCAGGAAGGAAACCTATAGGGTTAGCAGGGGAAAGATTGTGTGAGATCAACAATCCTAACTGAAGTCTTACAGGATTACAGTGAAATAATTCACTTAGATAAAGATTACCATCTTGCCACCAACGAAAGGGTTCCCCAAATCACACAGCAGCGTCTCCTCAAACTTGCACTCGATGTCTGAGGGAGGAATATCCTGGGACTACAACATATACACTAAAATTAACAGCACACCTCAATGTAGTACACTTAATCATATCATCATAGCAATAGATGAAAACGAATAGATAAGCCTCACATTTCAATATTTTCTGAAGACATTTTACCATATTAAACATTTTTTTGCTTAATATATTCATAGAAAAAGACATTAATGCGGTATGAAATTGTCAAATCACTTTTTAAAATAAAATTTTTAATACTTCTCCAGTCTCACTAGAGCTTCTTTAATAGCCACACTGTGCGCAATGATCTATCAATAGCTATTCCATAGATATTTTAAACATTGGGCGTTCACAGGGAGGACGAAGACAACAACATGGTTAAACCCTGCAGCCTGCTGGACCACATAATGACATTCGCATTCTCATGTCCTCTTCAATGGCACAGCCAGAATACACAGCATTATATGATATTTATTTATTTAGGAAAGGCTTTTATCCAAATTGGTGTCCAAAAGAAAAAAAAACAGGGTTTGACCGTGCCTGGACCAATCGAGGGTTAAGGGCCTTGAGGAGGGACTCAGTGATGCAGACACTCTGTCAGCCGCAGACACGTTAAACTGCAACAACCTCGGGAAGGAATTTAGAAGCGATATCGTTTCTGGGCCAGATGGGACTCGAACAGCTCTGGAGGCTGATGCCTTATCGATCAGGCTACTGGGTCAGTAACACGCAACCTTCTCAGCCTCTGCACATGAACTTTCACTCTTTGGTGGTTATAACTACATCAATAAATAACACTTTATAAATCTGAGTGCTTTGCCATTAGCTCTTCTTCAAAAGGCTTTCTTCTCTATTCATGCTAGCGTACTTGATCTCACAATACAACTCTGAAAGGCTCATTCTGGATAGAGTGGCAAACAAAGCCATACGAATAAGAGGAAAAATTGAGTACTTGTGAGTACTTGGGTATGGGAGTGGACACAGTCTCAATTAAGCATCAGGGAGGAATGAAAAGCAGAGAAAGTTGTTTCAGCATAAATGTGATGGAGTGGCATTAGGCTGTAGAAAGGACCACAACTGAGGAGGAGAGAAAACTCATTTATATAATCACTGGGAATATACCACAGGTTAATGGAACGGCACTGTGATCATGACTCCGCCCCCCTCACATATTAATATATTAACAACATGCAGACACAGCCTGTTCACAAACTGACTTCATTCAAGCATTGAACAATGAGCTTCCAGTTAGCAATGCTAATCAGACACTGCTACGGTCTGTAATTATGGCTGATTTCAAAATGTGAAGCATCGCCCCCTACTGTACCTACCGTGAGGCGGATTGCAGAATAGCGCAGAGATGACGGGACAGTAATGTTTAACATGGCCTGGTGGGCGTCTTCAGCCAGTTTCCCAGGGGCTGGCTTATTGGTCACGTTCACCATCAGGATCACCTTCTTCACGGTTGTGTTGTACTGCATCACCTGCTCCCCCTCCTGGCTGCAGAAAGCCATTAAAAATGTCAAGCGTGAATTCATAAGTTCCACTGCATGCACCTCTACAGGCACTTTTTAATACTTGCCTACGTTGGCAGAGAAAATGCAGACTCACCCGGGATACGGCCTGTGGTGCTCGTCGGCAAACTCCGCCGTCAGCTGCAGGTTGCTCGTGCATTTGTCGTCTGTACCACAAGCTTTCTGGAAATTAATCTGGAAGGGGGACAGAAGGGCCCAAGGAAAATGCTAAACCAGACACAATATGCATACTTCAGCAAGGAGAAGTCATCACTTCATTTTCAAAAAAAAGCCGAGCCGAATCTGCGAAAGTATGAGACTGAATCTTGAAGTTATTTAAGCAAAGAAAAACTATAATGACAGAAACAACATTAGAATAGCAGTTTTGTTTATACAATTTACATCCAAGCAGAAACACTCCAGGTGTACTGGATCAGTCGTTAAGTTACTGAAATGCCATATTTCCATGTTGGGGAAAGGGTCACTGAAAGGGTCATTCAACATACCTGGGCTTTTTCTAAGAGATTCTTATTGTCACTGAACACTGGGAACGCATCGAGGTTTTGAAGACCCTTGTGGACAGTGGGAACCGGTTGGTGAAGGCTCACGTTGAGAGAGAACACAACAGGAGCGAGCTTATCCCGAATGTGGTCCTGCAGAGGAGTAGAGGACCCAACTCATGTTAGAGGAAGTTATTTTCTTAGTGTCTCTATTACCAGCAGCTTGTCCATTGTGAATATCAGTGGAGACCATCCCAAAAAAGGGCTGGAAATGGCAGTCTTTTCTTTAAACCAGGAAAATCATGAAAAAGTTTGATCCCAAGCTGCATTCTGAAGGTTGTATGGGGGTTCTGGCATTATGGCCTCATGCATCCAGGATTTTGGGTTCACATGTGGTTTAGATAAATTAGTATCTAAATTGTATATGTAATGCCTCTGTGTGTGTGTTAGGGAAGATGTTCAATCAACATGAGGAGGTGGGACCAACCATTCAGATGTATTGGTCTCACCTCCTCTCATTGTCTGAACCCACCTCCTCCACAATCTGATTTGTTATCTTTCTGAACCAATCATTTTTCGTTCTGCCCTCACAACATTTTTGTATAAGTAAAACTCCCACAAGCTATCAGGTCAGACTATTAGCCTGTTTAGTTCCACGGGTTTTGGGAAACACCGCCGAGACAAATTCTTACCACCAGGCTGAGTCCCAGGACCTGACACTTGGTTGACGGCATGGAGAGATAGCCAGTGTAGCTGTCCTGTTTGTTCTCCAGGAAGCGGAGACGGGCGCTGCGGCGCCCCGAGTCTGCCGTCACTATGTACTTCACCGCTGCAGAGATTGGGGAGGAGCCCAGAGTTTGAGACAGCATTTGCAAATGGAGCAGAAATCGGAAATCTTCACAGAAGGGCCACTCACTGATGTTTCTCTTGACGTCTTCGTTGCCAGTGCTGAGAGTGTATGAGAAACATACCTGTGCAGTCACACTGGAAAAACAAATTTTACATTAAAATTTTCACATTAATAATCTCAAAAAATACCACATAAAATGCTGAATATACAGTATGTATCTTGCATTTCAAATATCTATATCACTGTGCTGTCAGTTCCTAATGTAGACAACTAAAAAATGCTTGTTAATGTTTCCCATTGTCAGGTGAAATCATTCCCAGGAAAATAGCACATTCCTGTGTAAATGTGCCCCTTTTACATTGATGTGCTGTTCTTTTGCAATTATGTATTGTTCTTTATCTTATTTAAGACCCGATATTTAAATGCAAATTGCTCCTAAGATTCAAATGGTCCAGGAGATGCATTGGTAGATGCTACGCACTATGGATTCTACTGATTCTGGTTTAGGGCTAAGAGCAGTTCTTTAATGGCTGTCTGCATGTTGGGTCTAATTCACTGTTAGATCTTTCTCACCAGGGCTGCTCACCAGGGGAGCACATGGTTGTGTTGATTGTGGAGGGTTGCACCGTGAATGTTTTATCAAGGTGAATGACCGGCCGCGCCCTAAGAAGAGCACAACAGATACAATACCGTGATACATCCAGGACATTTTAGCAACAAGGACTGATAATATAACTGTCCCATCATTGATGGGCAACATGACAATGGAAATATGCTTTTACACTATATGAACATTTATTACATCAGCAATAATGGATTATCAATGAATTATTAGTGTTGAATTATCAAAGATTATTAAACGTTAAAAATAAACGGTCATTTTCATCTATAATCAGAATTAGACAACAGTTAGTTCCGACCAAGAAATCTGATTAGACAAGAGGTATCTTATGAGTGCCTGCACTCAGACATTTCACATCAAACGTATCACTCTGCTTTACAGGTGCATCTAAAAGCTGCTAATGGAAAGGTGCAGATAAATTTAAATGGTGTAGTTGGGAGCGAGTGAGTGAGCATCGCAATGTTTGCGTTGCTTGGCAAAAGTCAACAGTTGGCTGGCGGGAAATATTTTTCTTTTTTTTTTTGCAGAGACCCTTAACTGTTTAAATAAATAGTTATCTGTTGTGGCTTATTACTGTTGACTTATAAATACTACTCAATGAACTGTTATATGAAAGCGATATATCAAGCGTACCTGCGGCCTCGTGCGTACAACCAAATCACAGCCGCGATATATCCTGGAGTACATCCGCACTCCTCCTCGCATGTTATTGTGTAAACATACAAAGCAGGGACTCCCCAGAAGCTGAACCACTGCTCCTGCGCTCATTCTCATGCTAATCAGCCTGTCTACTGACACCTTCGCCTCAAAATTTCCATTCCTCTCTTACATCATGAGGCCCCTTAAATCCACCGGAATCTGCTGTTTTAACAGCAACATGGGAACAAGAAAGATGCTGTTGCATACAGTACTTTACTCAAGGGTTTCCCCACAAATGGTTTCTATAATAGCAAACTTACCGTCTCATTTATTAGCTTTCTGCCTGGACTACAAAACTGACGGTGACCAGTTTTTTTTTTTTTTTTAAAGTACCCACCTCAGCAAAGCAATGCGGTCGTCCAGGGAACCCACCAACACGTCGGGGTAGCTGTTGTCGTCCATGTCCATACCGCCACTGATGGAGTATCCAAAGGTCTGGAAACCACCATTGGTGACATCTCTTCCAGCGATCACCTAAAAAGTTGACAGGAAATGACAGGAATGTCAGAAATGCGCTCCATCGTCCCACGTTTCATGCCGTGTGCTCCCTGGGTCAGCTCCAGGCTCGCTAGGCCACAGCCCTGAATAAGTGGTAAAGAAAGACGAATGGATGAATGTAAACAGCGACATCAGAAAGTTAAACAGCCAGGGCATATGTTAAATTACTTTTTTCTATATAAAGAATAAAGTCTACTAAAATATCTCAAAGTCACAGGCGTTATGAACCGAGGCGGTCGAATGTAGGTGACGGCACCTGACTGGGGTCCTTTGAGATGAGCTGCTTACTTCCCATCCAGATGGAGACCCTGCCGGTATCGTAGAAGGGGGCTCCCACCGCGAAGTCTGAGTGAAGCAGAACACAGGCCTCAGTGTCTAGTCGGGGAGTGATGTGGGTCATCACCGGCTCTCGCTCACACCCATACGCCACATCCAAAGCTTTTTATATACATGCTCCAAAGTGGCACTGATCGAGCTGGGAACCTTCTCAGAAATACTCTCACTGCATTTTCATGCTATCATATAACATCCATCCATCCATCCATTTTCTAAAACCACTCAATCCCAACTGGAGTCATGTGGGGGACCATCCTGGGAACAATGGGAGTAGGTGGGAACCATCCCTGGGCAGTCACCAACACACCGCAGGACGCACACCCTCACACAACTACAGGGCCAAATTAGACTCCCCAATGAACCTACCCTGCACGCTTATGGACCGTGGGAGGAAACCGGAGCCCCTGGCGAAAACGGGGTGAGCAGAAAGGACCGAACCCAGGACCTTCTTGCTGTGAGACAGCAGCACTGACCCCCCTATCATATAACATTTTTTTTCAAATTTAACATTGCCAGTATTATGACCTGTAACCAGCAAAAACCCTTTGGACAATATGACTGTACATTAAGAATCTCCATCCACCAAAACAATGGACTTACAATGACAGACACAACAAGCCATCTTAGCAGATTATCATTTTAGATGAATATTAAAAATCATAACTTGATTTTCTTTTTGGAAACCTGTCTGTCCATCAGTGCCTTATTTGCATGTCAGACATTACAGTGAGTGTGTAAGAGACCATCTTAACCACTAACCCACACAGGACTTTCCTTAATCCATCCCAGCCAATCACTGAATTGCAGCCTGTCCCTCCCAGCCAATCACTGAATTGCAACCTGTCCCTCCCAGCTAATCACTGAATTGCAGCCTGTCCATCCCAGCTAATCACTGACTTGCACTGTTGTCTTACTGTTTTGTCCTTTTATATGATACCACTCTCTAAGTCCCCCTTTCTGTATCACGTCACACCATACACTTTCCCCTCCTGCTCCCTGTACTCTTCTGTACCCTAAAAGGTTGCATTGTCGCATGCTGTAATACGCAGCACCGTGACCCAATGTAAAAACCTTTCCCTTCATTGTACACTTGTATAAAGCGAATCGACAAATTGAATTTTTGCGTTGGCAGATTGAAACGAATTGAAAGGAACCATCAAATGCGATTTCGGCTGCTGCAGATTTCTAAAGAGAAGCCATATGTGATATGACCTGACCAAAGCGTGGGCTTTCGAAACTACTAAGACCAATAAATTCATTAGTTAAAAACGCCGGTTTTAAACATGGTCCTTACACTGCATGGTTCTACCTGGTGCCACTAGGTGGCAGAAGAGTGGTGCTGGTGATATAGTAAAAGGCAGGGGGTGATGGAATTAGCCCACAGCCTGACTTGTGGGAGTTTCATTAGCAGTGATACAACAAGGGCTGCGGGAGGAAAAGGTAACAGGTAGCAGAAGATTCCGCTCATTATGAGTCATCTACCCGTTCATTAATACAACTTTACAATCAAGAATGTAGATATTAATACAGATTAGTATGTAGTAATGAGGGGAGGAATTAGTGGATGTCATCAGTCTTTTTATTGTCATGTTCTTTCCCGATATAAAGCCTGATTAGATCAACAAAACTGTGAAACTGCACAAAACACGAGGACCTTATACAGAAAAAGCAGTATGGATGATGGATAGAGACATATGGTAGATGGAAGTGCAGAGTGTGAGTACACAAAGACATATGGATTTGTGCCTGTTCAATTATCACCAGACAGATTTAGTGAGCCTTTGACATCTTTCAAGTCAATGTTTCTGGGTTTGTTTACATTCTTTTCTGACGTCGCCTATGCCGTTACCTGGGAAGCCGTCCTGGTTGATGTCCCCAATGGCGGCGACAGCCATGCCAAACCCCGAACCCGCGGATCCAAACAGCACAACGCTAGCCGTCTCCTGGAAGGAGCCGTTCTCGTTCATGTAGACATAGACCGCCCCGCCCTGCTCCTTCTTGCGGTCAAAGTAAAACGGGGCCCCCACAATCAAATCGTTCCAACTGTTTTGCAGAACACACAAAGACAGAGGTACACCGGTGTTTCATTTCTATTTTAGTTCATTTGTGGTAGTGATGGAACTTTACAATCATGATACATTTTTTATTCTGTGTCACATTTTTGAGCATTGAAGTGATTAATGCTTAAACCCACTGTAAGCAAATTCTGGTTAAACACAGGTGTCAGAGACTGAAAGACACTCGTTTTTTGCTTGTCATGCACTGCTGGACTGTTGTGTGTCACCTGTGTGCACCTCTTCTTAAATCCCGGAGCGACATTTAAGAGAAGGCTACAGATAGCAATTAGCAGCAAGGAATCTTTCATCCAGTCCAGAGTCAAGGCAGAATAACTGTAAGCTTTGATAACTAACTAAAAAATACTTTGGCTATGAGCATAACAGACAACTCATTTCTCTTGGTCTCTGCCGTGGTTGAAACACAAATGGATTTGTTACAGTGCATTTGGTGAGAACAACTAGACAGGATTTTTTTTTTAAATAAAGACACTCCTAAGTTTAAATAAACAGAGAAAAAAATATTACGTAATGACATGCTTTGTTTTTCAAGCGGCTTGAGGTAGAGTAAGGGCACAGTACAAGGTCTGGGTGATCTCTTGCATTACCATGACGACAGATGATAAGTCTAATGCTTACTGATGTATTTGGTAAGAAAATCATCATAAATCCAGCCAGGCTGACCACTTTGCTGGCTTTAATCTGGGCCATCCTGCTGCGCTCTGAAGATGAATAGTACAAGTCGTGTACTTTTCATTGGGGTTCTGCATTCATTTAGCTATCTAGCTGACAGTGAGAAAAATATGCTTCACCACAGTTCAAACTATGAGCACCTGAAAAGTCTCCAACACGGGAGGAAGGAAGCAGGACAACCCCAGCAGCACAGATGATTTGGGATCATTTTTAAGTCGTTCTTTTGATTTTATGACTCCCTCAGGATCATCACAAGCACAAGGCCCAGTGCATAAAGGAGACATAAACTTACTCGTCGTTGTTGAGATCGGAGATGGCGATACTGTTTCCAAAGTAGGAGCCCACCTGCACTCCATTCAGGACGTGCTTAACTGTGAGCTTATTATTATCATTCGATGCCAGGAAGACAGAGCCCTTGTGTTCGGCTCGGGGAGCCCCTGTCACCACTGTGTAGATATCCTTCCTGAGTACCTTCTGCTCCTCCAGCACAGAATAACCTGTAACAGGCGATAGATGCCACTTGGTGTGACTGAGTAACACATGCAAGTCCACATACGCTGACTAAACATGAACAATACAACACAGTGTGACTACAACACACACAACACTTTTGCTCCACAAAACACGTCTCCACTGCTCCAGAGTCCAGTGGCGGCGTGCTTTACCCCACTCCGTCTGACACTGAGCACTGCTCTTGGTTATGTGAGGTTTGCATGCAGCTGCTCGACCATGGAAGCCTCTTCCATGGAGCAGTCGTGCAAACAGTTTTTGTGTTGGGATCAATGTCGGAGTAAGTTTGAAACTCTGCGATTACTGAGTCAGAGTATTGGTGACTTTTACGCACTATGTGCCACAACAGTCGGTGACCGCGCTCTGTTACTGTGCGTGGTGTAGCACTTCATGGCTGAGTTTGCTGTTCCTAAACGCTTCCACTTTGAAATAATACCCTTTACAGTTAACTATGCAATATCTATCAGGAAAGAAATTTCACAAACTGACTTTTTGCAAAGGTGGCATCCTATGACAGCACCATGCTCGAATTCACCGAGCTCTTCAGAACGACCCAGTCTTTCACATATGTTTGTAAACCTGACTGCATGGCTAGGTGTTTGACTTTATACACCTGTGGCGATGGGTCTGAATGGAACACCTTAATTCAATGATTAAGAGGTGTGTTCCAATACTTTTGTCGATATAGTGTATTTTGCTTTCCTTTGTATTGTATTTCTTTCAGCACAACTCAGAAGACAGGTGGAAAAGCATTCCACTACATAGCAATACAGTGTGTGATTGTGTTAAAACTCTATAAGTGGAATAGAAAAAACACAATTACACTGCGACTGTACAACACTCAAACAGATGCACAATGGCTGTTCAAGACACAACAAAATACACAGCAAAACACTACAATTCTTATAGTACAAGTCAATGAAGCCAGAAAATAACGGAAGTCCAACTGCTATTTTAATAATAATAATTCTGTGTGTGGTATACATTGTTAGGTCTTAGGTCACACACCTGGCAGAGTACCAGGGGTGTAAATCAACATTGCGAACCACTGCACCACCATGGAACAAACACTTAAGAGAAATTAAATAAAAATATATCTTTCATTCCCGCTATCAGAATTTACTAATTGCAAAACTTCCAAGGAAGGAGTCTTGATCTGCAGCCAACAGCACAGCCCTTATGAAAGAGCATGAATGGTGACGTACGTGACACATGGCATTAACATACAGTAGGCGGTATTTCACCCATTACCATATTACCTATGTAGCTGTAGCGCTTGCCCATTTTTTCCATATTTTTGCTAATGTAATCCCAGGAGTTTCCAGGAGTAGGATCCCTCCATGTGACATGGACGTTGCCTGATGGTGGAAAGAACAAAGACAACAAACATTTGGATCCAGGAATCCATGAGGCAGTCCCAGAGGAAGCACCACTCGCCATGTCGATCTACACCACCTTGCCAGTAATAGCTGCCTGGAGACCCAGTGAAGACGTCTGTCGTTGTTATGCCGGCTGAGATGCCCATATTGCACAAGCCCTCCTCCTCCATGTAAAAGTTGGGGTTGCAGCCCTCATAACTGAAGGACTGCCACTCGTCGTCAGGGTCAAAGGTCAAGTCGTTTCCCCGCACGTAGCACTTGCCAATCATACGTAACTGGTCTGAGGCTCCCTTTAGCAAGCTGACATACCGGTGACCACAGGCCTGCGAACATCATCACCAGACATGTGCTTACCCAGTTATTTCCTGTCACATAAAAACACATACTGCTCGGACTGTGTGAAGAATACAAAAATCATACCTATAGTCTAGCATACTGATTTCAGTTGGGCTAATAAACCTTTTATAATATGATGCTTTTTAACAGTGCTACAATAATCTGATGGTAATTACAGGGAAACGCAAGTAAACAAACACAATAAGCAGCAAAATGTAACTTTAGGCCTTTTAGTCATTTTACACAGTATAATAACTGAAGGGGCACATTCACTCATATATTAGAAGTTTCAGTTATAATTTTTATGAATGCCATGTCTACAAGAATGTATGAACATATTCATAATGCATTGTAATGTATTCATAAAGCATTGAGAACTTGGCTATAAATATTTTTAAAAGGCATGACATTATATCATGTTTATTATGCAATGTAAATGCATAAAAGCTCTCATCTATAATGGAAAATAGGTCAGTATTCAGAATGCAGTATAAAGGATCGCATGAAAATGTATTAAGAAGGTATCTATAAAGACTGTTAACCCTCTGCAGGCTGGCCATCCAAATAAAGTGCCAGCAGAGAGAGTATGAGGGAGCGTCTCTGAGGCTAAGGACGCACGCAAAAAGCAGGGATACTAACCAGCACGTGACCCCCTGCCTCCGCGCTCTGACTGGCGATGGCCACACCGAGCCACATGCCTTCCACCATCTCCGTGGAGCTAGCTATAAAGAGTCAAACAGAACGAGGGAGCAAAATTTGACACGTGCCGTGTATCAATGTTCCACAAGTGCCTAAAGAACAACCGGGCACACACTAAGCATAATTTATAGTTATCAATTCACTGAACTGCATGGATCTAGACTCGGGCAGCAAACTGGTACCAAGGGGAAACCCAGATGAGCACAGAGAGAAGAAGAAGAAGAAGAAGAAGAGAAATTCTATCACAGGGCCTGGATAAGTTGCTTTGCTCAATGACTATTTGAACCACGGTCTTATTTTTCTGCACATTCAAATCTTTCATTCTTGACTTCTTTGATTCTTTGTTCATGCAGTTCCAGACCACAGATGTTACTGTTCTTAATGTTTATGTAATGTTTATGTAATGTTTATGAGCCTTTAAAGTGTCTCGCTGATAGATGACTGGCAAAGTTCATCATGATGCCTCCCAGCTTAACCTGAAACAGGTTTCCCCAATTTTTGCTCCCCAGGGGCCAAATTATATCGATGACACAAAACCAAGGGCCACTGCCCCCAATAATGTTCGCGGTGGGGAGAGTGGGGGCGAATCGGTCGCATCATTTTCCTAAATTTTTGCAGTTTGCATACACCAAACATTTGTCTCTCATGGGCTAAATTCGGTCTGTGTGTCGCCTGCTGGGGAACCTTGACATGATGAATATGAAAACTTCTCAGAATGGATATATAGACAAAAAAAAAGTAAGTACAGATGCTCCACTCTGAACGTTCAACTTACAAACTTTCAGACATACGAACGAAGAGGATTATAAGTCAGCACCATTAACAAAGAGATGCTCAGATACCGAATGGATGGAGTTTAAGGAAATCAGCTAAATATGCACTTGAGAAGCAGCACTTGCTGGAAAGTGGTGCCAGACCCCAGAAGGTCCAGATGGAATGTTGGTGTTATTAATCAGGGTAAGGAAAGAGACACGGGGCTGAGAGACGGACCACAGAATGACCACATTGTGGTGACGCCTGCAGCTGAACAGCTACACTCGCGAGTGTGTGCAGAGGCACCAGGCTTGAGCTCATTTCCGTTACCCTGTATCACAGTTATGAGAGCGTTCCGATGTTTCTGATCACTTCATCAAATGGGTCGATTTCCTTGAACAAACCAGACACCATGTTTCTGAAGAAAAAATGTATACACTGCTGTATACACTGGGGTCCCAGGTTACATTAGCAGTGAGCAGAGGGGTTTTTTTATAATAAGAGCATCTGCACACAAAATACTATGGATTCAGAAAAATTTAAACTGCCCTTACCATCCTAGCAATGCTGTACCTATTGAACCTTAGTCACATTGTTCTGATGCTCTGTTAGGAGTAAGTTGTTCATGTCTGAAATTTGTTTCCATGCACATACAGCAATATTGCAATTTAACGGCCAACAGTAATAACATCTTGTTCAATTATAAAGATTTAGAAAACCGTGACTTTGATTTCCGTGGAAATAATACTAACAGCAGAAATATAGAAGAATCAATAAGACATATAAGAGACTTTAAACACATACAAAGAGCACATCTTAGCTCATAAAATGGAGAACGGTGACAATTCTACATCTTGTAACTTGTATGAGTGGCTTATAAGCGCTCAGTGCCAGAGCAAATGGGTTTCTGATGACGTCATTAACAAGTTACAACAGGAAAACGCATTAGTGCAAGACAGCCCAGGCTGCTGATTACAGCCTGAGAAATGGACACCCCAGGACAGCACTGTAAATGTCTTGCCGTGCTCCTGAAAACTTCTCAGACGCTTCTTTTTCTTCTTGGGGGGATTAGGGTTAGCTATGAGGATAATGACTCTGCGTAGAGCACATACTGGCAGTCACAACCTCTGACCACTAATGACTCTGCGTAGAGCACATACTGGCAGTCACAACCTCTGACCACTTCATCTTTCACAGCAATACTGCACAGCATATCACTGAACTCATGCAGCCAAGACAATTACAAAAGTTAGCAGGTACAGATTGATCCAGTTTAGCAGGGTCATAAATCTATGATAGTATGTCACCTTTACTACAATGTTAAATATGATACTTAGCTTCCTGAATCCAAATTAGCAAATAAACCTCAGTACAGAAACTTACCATTTTATGCTGCCAAACTTCATGAAATTTTATGCAAAAGTATGTAATTACAACACACCAAACACACCAATATCAAAAAATAAAGTTTAGAAAATGGCGGATTATACTTTTGGATGATACTTTAGTTAATAGGTCCATTGTGGCTTCCTAATACATTCTTACCCAACAGAAGACAGAAGACAATCAGAGAGAGGTCACCTACCTGAGCTGACCAGATCCATCCTCAAGCAGTCAGAAGTTTCCGTGGTGATCGGACAGGAATAAACAGCGCCTGTCTCATTGACCTTTAGCTGTGGTAGGGCTTTCTCTTTCGGTGCACCGGTCAGAAGCCTGGAGAATTACAACATAGCCTATTTCTGTCACAATCAACACAATGAAGGTAAAAATCCACCACAGACCAAAGCTTGGGAGGCACAATATTTCAAATATCCTGGCAAACATTGACAAGATGAACACAAAGATTAAAACTGGAGTGTGGGACCACAAAAATTCTATGGTAGGGTTAGGGTTAGGGTTATTTAGGGTACATTTGAAAAAAGAAGCATCAAATCGCCAACACAGGAAAAGGAACAAGGCAAATTTTGCGCTCAGAAGGTCGACCAGATATGACATAGCAGGCCACCATATACCGGTGTCAGAGGACAGAGTGTCTTTGTGTTTATCTACATTTCTTTGTTGTTCTGCACATGTGTGCAACTGATAACAGAACAAGAGGGTTTTGCTGACAATAATGGCCGGCTGTAATAAACCGAGAGAGAGAGAGCGAGGAGACTGAAAGAAGAAAGACAACAAATCTGACACTCCGTAAGGCGAGAAGTAGAAAAAGGATAAAAGAAACAATTTACTGCCTTCAGATGTGCCTAATCTCAGCACCCACACACCACCTCATACCCACATGCCTGCTCTTTCCTCAGGGAGTCATGTGACCACAAATCAGATCTGGCATGGAAGGAATGTGTTGCGGGGATGTCAAATGAAGGGTGAAGGAGCATCTGCATGTCTGAACCTGATGACAGCAGACAGAAAGCCTGCAGATCCCAGCACTCCGTTTTCTGCCCTCACAAAGCTGCAAAGTCTTTGTGCGTTTACTGTCGTGTGTGTTTGTTCTTCTGGGGCAGAAAACCACACCCCTATTCAACGTCCATGTTGCCATCTCTCCAACTGCACTGAGGGCAATGTACAAAATATAATACGAGTGAAGACGATTCGGTGAGTTCTGCGCTGTAATTGCCAAGCAACTTGTTCTAAATGGACACAATGTTTCAATTCCCTGTCCTGAGGCAGTGAAATACCAGAAGCAAGGAGAATGCATACTGAAAGCAGGGTTAGGTCACCTGAGCAAGACAGAATACTTTGCAGCCTGGAGGTATATGCTTTCTCACCAGGTGTTATCTTCAGGAGGAAGATACGCAATGCCCATTATTACATTATACATCCACAAAAGGTGTAGAGTTTCAATATTTACCAAGATGCTGTCAAAATTAAGTCAGGGACAATCAAATCAACTAACAAAAAAAGCAAAGCTATATGCAAATGAATTCTGAGGGTTTTACGGAAAATTTACTGAGTAGAAAAGGGACTGTGGAAAAAAAACACTATTGCATTCTTGGAGGAAGCCTGTATCAGGCACTTGGGCTGTTTAGACAGCAGAGAGAGACGGTTTTAGTGCCACGGATCCTGTTGGTGCTGGCAGCCCAGAGGGGGCACCAATATCTACAGGAGACACACTGCAGCAAATCTAACCGCATTTACCACAGGGTCACATGGGCGGCTTACATGTGGAGGAGAAAGAAGTAAAAAAAAAAATAAGGCGTTATCACTCAAAATATCCCAACTAAAGCCATGACTGCCTAGGAGTGAGGAGAAGAGAGAGCCGACCTCCTGCTCAGAAACGCTAATCAGATATATTACAACATGGAAGCTACCTCATGGACAACATTACCAATTAATCCAGTCCTCTAAGGAACAGGACCAGACATCCTTGTGAGCTTATTGATTAATGGAATTACCTCCAAAAAAAAAAAAAAGGGGGGGGGGAAGAGAGACGCCGGGGTTGGGATCACTTAGTCAAAGGCAGTATGTGAGATTCCACAGATGTTGAGAGCTTGGGAGGGAGAAAGGGAGGGAAGGAGGGG
>JAODKF010000103.1:29781447-29792024 GCA_026779585.1 Mormyrus proboscirostris
ACGTGCTATAAACAAACAAATTAAATACAGAACAAGAGCGCCGGTGACCTGCAGTCCACCCCAGGCGTGAAGATGAGGTGAGCAGGTGGGGGTCCCAGGAGTGGCAGGGAGGGCCCTGTCTGTCCAGCGCAGGCCCAACTCGCCGGACGCGAAGCAGCTGTTAGGAGGTTACCTAACACACTCTCCGGCCACCTAGCGACGCCTCTCCCCAGCTCAGCGTGAACCTGTTGTCCAGGCTATATTTAATGCCGCCGTGCTTAATTAATGGCTTTCTATTTATAACAATGAGAGGTGCTGGAAATATCTTATCACAGTTTGCCTGTCCTGTTAGCACCCACCAGCTAGTCATACCTATGCAATATTGATGGGTGAACGGGGTGGGAATGGGGGGGGGGAAAGGCAGATGAGTCAAGAGAGCCAAAGGCAAACATCTGAAGAAAAAGGAGGACCACCTACTTAATTGGAGTATGTGTGCATGTAAGAATACTGTGATTACTGTGTTCCCACAGCCTCTGAAAGTTAGAGAAGACGATTAACTAAAGAGAGTCCATCTTCAAAAACCCAGTACCAGCAGTTTTTTCTTAAACAATTTCAGTGCATGATATCTTTAATGGCAGTGTCTCAGTTGCATGCGCTGTTGCCCCGTCTCTCCGAGGTTGTGTTCATACAAAGGTTTCCTCCAGGGAATCCTCTGGGTAATCCTGTTTTCCCCACATTCCAAAATATGTGATCAGGTGAATTTTGTGTCTCTAAATTAAGCGTGTGAGTGTAGCGGCCTTACGATGGACTGGCCTCCCGTCAGGCGTGTTCATTGTGTCCTTGAATGTAGCTCTTAGCCCTTTGATGATAGTGGAATTGCTACAACCTTTCAGATACTGGGGGGGAGGGGGGGATAGGTTCCACAAAGCTGGATTTCTCAGTTACCTAGATGATTTAAGCCAAATATGCAAACTGTCCAACAGGACACCATGTAAGTGACAATCCTATTGAACAATCCCCACATTTGGCTTATGTTACCTGGCTAATGGAGAAATCCTGCTACAGTATGTGGAATAACCGCCTGATGAAACGTGCGCAATGGGTTGACGGCCTGCGTGTTTGTCATTAGGTTAGCAGTGTGGAGGTTAAAGCTATGAATGTGAGACCTGAATGTTTTAAGATGGACTACTTCAGATTATTATCCATTATAGACACAGAACTGTCAGTTAAATAGCACAATGCAATGTGTCTCCGATCAATGATTGAAACATTGTTGTGCTGATGGTGAGGTGTAATATTTACCCTAAAGCTAAGGAATTCATACACTGTAGAATCCTGCCCCAATGCATTAATTACAGAGGTATACAAAAGGTATGAACCTAACACAGAAACAGCCCCAGCCTCACTCACGTTAGCTGTCTGTGGGAGGAAGACGCAGTAACTTTCAAACTTGTCTGTGCTGTCAATTTTACACTTTTAATAACGGGCCCATCTATAACTTATGAATTTTCACATTATACTCTGTTAAAAAAAAATCAGCAACCCTGAGGTCAGTGTATCATGCGTACTTGCAACTGTAGCAGCCTCCCAGAAAAAGAAGAAGATATCGGACCAAAATATGTTGCTAAGTAAAAGCATGGAGACCCATGCTGACAAAAAAGGGCATGAAAAAAACTGTCAGGCTAGTACAGGATATCGAACACTGCTCTGGATTAAGATACCAAATAGCTTTTCTAGTTCCTAGATGTAACTTCAGTTGGGTGCCTTACACATCGGTACCACGGCAGGCGGTGCACTGCGGTTTTTACTGGATTTAAATGCAATCATATCTTTCCTACTATTAGCCCAGGGTGAGATTGCAGCAACAGTCTGCTCATGACTGAATTTTAAATAACCTGTAACACTTGGTTGTACGTTAACCATCTTAATTAAGCACTTGTTAGAAACTGCAATAAAGCAAATACCACGTATGATAAAAATATATAGCATAAAACAGGCGGCAGCTAAAGTCTTCATTATTAAGCACGACTCAGACATCTGGGACACTGCATACGTAACGACTCGGTCTCACACCATTTGTTTAATATGCAGAGAAATTATTTTGAAGGTCTCCGAGAACGTTAAGGACAATGGCCCGAAACGCGGCACCCGCGTGACTCGCCACCTGCCTTGCGTGGCGGTCACCATGGAGATGAACGAGAGAACCCTGTTTGTGGTCAAAGCTTCCCTCTCAGGAAGGGGTCGGTGGAAAACAGACGAGCCACAAGCGCTCGTCAGGGCCTACAGCGGCGCATCGCGCACCAATGCAACGACTGCAGTCTTTTTATAAGACAGGCTGTGTGCATGCTGCGTGCACCCTCATGATCAGATATGGTATGACGACTGTGCCACAACTGCAACCTGTACAGGGGCCCCTTAGCCTTCCTAACAGATCGGAATAAGTGGAACTGAAAAATGACAGGTGCAGAAAGTCTAGGAACTTGATCACAGGCATGTGCTGTTGGCGGTATTATTCATATGCATGTATCAACAGGCAAATGAAGTCAAATTTAACATTATCTTTGGGTATGTAACACAGACCATGGAAAGTTTAGAGCTTCTGGTTTATTCAATACAAAAAAAAAAAAAAAAAAAAAATGAAAAGTTACTGTAATATGACAGATACTGAACTAACTATGAGTCAGGTCAGGTTTACATATCGTCGTTGCCAAGGTAATACCTCGTATGTCCACATTACTTTTAATTGATTAATTTTTAATTAATTAATTTCTTGCACCAAATATTTTTCTGACTCAAATAAGCATGTCCAAGTCTGTCTGCATCAGCTTCATCGTCTATTATTGCAATCTCTGCAATTTGAACCTCATATTAATTCCTTCTAATGGCATTTACACACACTGAAGGCACTAGATGGGAAATGCAAAAGGCATTTACAAAGATGTCTCCAGTTCATAGAGTCATAAAAAACCAGAAAGGAGAAAAAGAATTAGTATATGTTACTGACCAAAATTCACTAATCTACAGATACAATCATGACACAGCAACACATCAATGATCAAAGATTACAACTGCTTCAGAGGGAAGCCGGCAAAAACGAACACTGGTTTTTTTAAGATAAATTAGAAGTTCCTCATTTCAGGCACTTATTCTCACTGTCACGTCTTCATTTTGATACTTACTCATTTTCTTTAATAGCAAAAGACAGGTGAAACTACGGAACCGAGATTACTTTAATGCAAAGGATGCGATTTGCAGAAGGTAAAGTACTGAAAAGTGCAGCTATGTGTCACTCTGTCAGCGCCAGCTTAAAAGATCTCATGGCATTGCATGAAATGCGTTCATGATACTATAATGTTCCAGGCTAGGCAGCAGGCCTCTTAGTTCCTCAGTTATTGCAGGTAGTAAATTCATTTTGACAGACAACTGCCATCTGACTTGTGCTTCCTGGAATACCACTCCCCCCCCCCCCCAACTCATATATATAAATGGATGGCAATATAAACCCGGTATGATCCCCAGACTACCCACATGGCATCAGAGTTTCAAAGCATAACAACAAACACTTAGAAAATCCACTGGAGGCCAGGGTGGTTTTCTCTGATGTTTACCCTTAATGTGGAACAAATGTCATTTTCCCATCTGATTTCTCAGCAACATTCATTTTTGAGAGGATGCCAGAGAAGAAAGGTTAAATGCAAGTTGCAAAATGGATTCCAAAACCACAACTGCAACCCCAAGCTGATCTGTGGACGACAATCAAACGCTATTAGAAAACTTTCATCCATCCATCTATCTATCCAGCCATCTACTCACTACCTGTCCTGATCAAGCAGCACAGGGCAGTCGGCCGTAGGATCTCAGAGAATCTCTCTGACCCACTGGAATCAGCCAGTCTAGGCCAATGGGAAGCGCCTGAGAGACTGGGCTGGGACTAGGGCAGGGTGTTGGACCATATCTCCGTATTTTTAGGCAGAATAGTGATGCATGTTGTACATCTCAGTATTTTCTAGGGAGTGGATGAAATGTTCAGCTTGTCAGTCAAAGACACATGTGAGATTTCACAAACAAAATGAAATACAAATTGCAAATACAACGTTTCCTTCCATGTTTACAAATAAATACATTTCTATACCTAATAGTTATAGTTAAGTCTGAAAACAAAGATAAAAATTTGTCTATATCAGTGTTGCATCAGTCAAACTGAGCAGCTACGACATCAAAGTTTAACTCCACTACACTGTCTACCAAGAGTCTATTTTTTATGTTTAAGATGTTGCTCTCAAAACAGGTCAATTAAAATCTAAAACCGATCTGGCAAGCACCTCCTAAAACAGAAGTCTGACAACCATTGAAAATAAAGATCTTCATTTTAACCTTAACTTCAATAAAACAAAACAAAGATTTCAATGTACAATATTTTTATGTCATTTTTTTTAATGAAATGAACCAAGTAACAATGTTCAATCAACTTTCGCCTCCATGAGATTCGCCATGAAGAGCTAAGGGAATGTTTTTATTTGGACTGTAAATCCTGGGATTCTGTGCGTCATGACTGAAGCTCTTGGCTTGTTTGCACGCAGGAAGGAATACTATCGAAAAGCTTTAGACAGCTCTGCTCATGCTATCGAAAAGCTTTAGACAGCTCTGCTCATGCTACTTTAATAGACGATAAAGGGACACTGTCTGGCCAATAAAAAGTCAGTTTATTTTGTTGGACCTCCTTTAACTGATTGTGGTGCATATTCGTTAATGCATCGTTTCCATGTGTTTATGCAGCATCTCAACATTTTTTTCATCCAGATTTGCATTAATTTCTCATCAAGATCTTGTATTCATGACAGGCGAGTTGAACCGCTCTGTAAAGTCTTCTTCAGCACATCTAAAAGACTTTCAGTGGGGTTAGGGTCAAAACTCTGTGCTGCCCAATTCATGTGTGAAAATGATTCCTTGTGCTCCATAAATAACTCTTTGACAATTCGATCCCTATGAATCTTGGCATTATCATCCCGGAATATGTCCAGGCCTTTAGGTAAGAAAAAAATCCACTGATGGGATAACCTGGCCGTTCAGTAGATTCAGGTGTTCAGCTGACTTCACCTTAATGCTGCATAACATTGCTAAGCTTTAATAAAGATGCTATCATTGGTTTTTAAGTACCTGCTGATTTAAATTCAAGCAGTGACTTCTTCTTTTGGCCAGGCAGTGTATATCGATAAACTGTATTGTCTCATCCTATATCTCATGCTATTCCTCCGTTCAATAAGAAATAAGGTATGATGATTTTTAAATTAATGTTAACATCGGCTCAATTTTAACACACGGTAAAAGTATATTAATATAAAGAGTGCTGTCTCACCCTATACCGCTTTAGAAAATATGATGATATACCACAAAAAGTCAATATACCCCCCAACTCTAGGCAGGACATTTTCACGCAGACATGAAAGTTCAGCACTTAGAGCATTTTCTGTTCCCCTGAAAACACTAAGAGATTACAGGCCGATCACCGGCTGTCAGTGTAATTCCTTGGCTGAGCCACCGACAGCCCGAGCTTTTCCAGAAACATTGACAGGACCAAACTCTGGACAGATTTCATCAGAGCAAACAGCAGAGTAAGAAGGAACATAAAAGATGATGTGACTATTTTAGAAAATGGAGAATAACTGGAAAGAGTAATAAAATAAGCAGTGAAAATCGGAAAAGTAGCTTAGTCAAAGAGATACAGGGAAGATGCACAATATGCTGTTCATAATCTTTTTCATAAAATTGCTAGCTGTAATATAAATAGAATAAATGCAGCACGTCCAACAGTACACTGAATCAGAGGATCACAAAGGGAGGATCTATTCTAGATCGCATCCCAGACAGCACAGGGAACAAAGCAGGGTGACACCCTGGATGGGATGCGAGTCCATCACGGGGCACAGGGCAGGGGTAGCGCTATTGACCTTCACAGAGCCAAAAACCCAATGAATAAGCCCACCTCCTTGCCCGACTGCAGGCCTGTCAGGCAGACCCGCTTAAAGGCCTACCTGACACCTCTCACACCAGGCACTGGCTTCTGCACTACCTGCCTCCATCAGCAGGCCTGTCCCGACCTGCCACTCGGCAGCCAGTGCACACAGCGGAGGGCCAAGCATTCCAGAGATTCCTTAAGGCCAGTGAGACTGGAGCGGCCAATCAGAGCGCGGACATAAGCCATCACTGTGGAATAAGCAGAAAGGCTAAGCTCAGGCATGGCCTGAACTAGACTGTGGGGGAGGGCACAGGAAAAAGGGCAAACACATAGGGGGCTAGTGAAATAAACGCACTTAGCTGCCTAAGGGCTCTGCAACATTCCAGACTTCAGTAGGTAGCTCTTATCTGCACGAGGGTATGCAGCACTCCCTCTGCTGTGTTTAACTTACAGGTGTGTAGCCAGGCAGGTGGACGAACACAGGATGATCTCTAGCTTCTAAACCCCACACTTCTTTTTGATTGCTTATGAAATTAGTGAACCCAGCCCGACTCTCCTTTTCCTTCTGTGGAAAAAGGACTCAGATGAACTGAGATGTTTCTAATATTTCCAAGATGTCTTCAATTAAATATTTCCTTGGTGTTTTGAGCAGATTAGAGCCCTCTCTCTACACCATTCCAGCATTCTTTGAATGCTCCATAGCATGGCGTCCTGAGAAAATAAGCTGGACTGGGGAAAAAAAAAATTATGCATGTAGACATAGCTGGGGTGCCCATAAAACATAGACCACAATACAGGGAGACCAAGAAAAACAATATTTTGCTTCACAGTGACACACGTAACCTCCTTTGATGCTCAAGAAATAATGCAAGAAGCAACAGATGTTCTAAATTAGACGTGAACCAATAAAAGTCAATAATATGGGAAGAACACAGAACATGTTTTTCATATCAAATAATCATTTAGCAATTTAAAACGCTGTCCCCAGTCCGTCACAACACAGAGAGACTCAGGGTCCTCAACCTGCAGTGAGAACTTTTATAGGAGCACCTTACTCCCCATCCAACCTCATTACGGGGACCACGCGCCCCCAGCTTTTGGACTGCAATTGCTGGACGGCAGCCATCTGTCCCACTCCCTCCCCCCACCAGACAGCCCCCACAAGCCCAAGACACAGTCAGCCACTGGCCAGTGCTTCCTGCACAGAAAACTACCCAGGCAGGATTCAGGGCCAATTAGCAGCTGGCTCCATGCAGCTTGATGCCCAGTGCTACTGGAGGCCAGAGCAGAATTGGCTTTTATTACTGATTCCTTCTACTGTTACTCAGCAATACTGCTTCACAGTAAGAACTGACTATGCTCAGCCTTTAGCTGGCATCAAACCTAGCTTCCAAGGTGAGTTTAGCTGCTTTCATGTTTGGTTGCCTGACAAACACCTTTTTTAAAGTCTTATTCATAGAGCAATATCTGTGAGGCAGCTTGTGGCTCAGTGGGCTGTGCCATTGTGCCTGTAATCAGATGGTCGCCAGTTCAAACCCAGCCTCAGCACGTCTGTTGTTCCTTGAGCAAGGCCCTTAACCCCCACGCCTATGGATGGCTGCCCTTTGCGGACAACTTACTCTACAAAGAGCAAGTCGAGGGAGGCATAAAGACAGTTTCCCCACAGAGATCAATGAAGTATCGATTATTACTTAAAAAGGCGATTATTTGTCAATTTGCTCAAGGGCATTACAGCAAAGATACTCTTCAGTTAGTGAGCCTATATTCTTAACCACTGTACCACCTGCACTTAGGGGGACATGCCACACATGTGTAATTAACCAGCATGTTTTACTGTCACACTAATGACCATCTTCAATTTGGAGAAATGCTATGGAAATAAACAGTGCAAGCGCACTGACGAGGAGAGTATTGCTGCAACACATGGAATCGCCTTGGCTACCCCCTGCAATCTCAGTCCAAACAGCATCTTACATTGTTATTGCTCACAAAGTACCACCAGAAGGCATTTCGGCTGCCTCAACTTTATTGTACTTTACTTAGATAGATCCCCTAAAAATGAAAGAAAAAAAAAAACAGCTACAGCTGGTAATCCACCCCCCTTTGAAAAGCACAGGGCAGTATATGCCAGTAAAGACATTAATAAAAACAACAAAATGAAACACCACAGCACAGAAAGTCACCAATTCAACCTACACCAGTACTTTATTTTTTGCAGTTTTTCCAAGATGGCAGCAGGATTTCTAAGCACCCCATCCATAACAATTACTGCCATTCACTACAGAGCCCTGCTGGATCACCTGTTTTACCTGGGGCCACAATAAAGGTCCAAACAATGACATTAAAAGCCTTTACACCCAGCAATCTGCTAGAATACAACTGTACAACGTTTGCTGCAAGAACACGATACAAAGGAAATTGGTTTTTTGCCTCTAATACGATCCCACGTGACCCGTGAAGAGGGCGAAATGTTCTATTTAATTTTAACGTATTCCTACTTTGCTTTCCGATCCATATACCATTAAATGTCACACAAAATAGTTCTGAAAGGCATAAAATATAGCCTTACCTAGCTCGCTGTAACATTTATGACATGCAGGTTGTTCTAGACATATCTTGAATAGTCTCCAGTTTCATTACACCGAGTAAATCATAATCCACTGTCGGCCCTGGTGGTAAATGATGTTCTTAGCAGGACTGATTGGCAAATTATAAATGATCACTAATAAACAACTAATAAACATCCTTAGCTTACTGCATGCAGGCTTATTTGTGCTTATTCTATGCTGCCATAGAATGCCCTTATTCAATAAAGTCATAATTAACCGTAAAAAAAGGATTCCTTTAAAGATAAATTTAGCACAATGAATAAACGTTACATAAAAGAATACATATACACTGATAGGCACACAGGCTCAGTTTAATACTAGGCAGTCTATAATTAACTAATTATACGGCTGAATAGACCGACGCGGTTTACTGGGTACAAATCAATAACAGAAAAAATACTTCCGTTATGACTTCCGTAAATGTAATTAGCCGGTGCCTAAATCTAAAGGTACTTTAATGCATTTTGAGGTAAAGGAGAGATGCAGGGTATGCCGTAATCTGTAACATTCCTGACATTAATGGAAAAATATTCTTCTTCAGTGTCGGCTGTAGATCAGCTATTTGCTGCAGTCCTGGGAACTAATAAGCCATTTTTACACCCATTCTTGCAGTTTACAGTGATTTCTAAATAAGGTTACCAAAGATATGGCTGTCTAAGGAATAAAATATTAGGGACATTCCCGCACTTTAACTTTGACATGAAAAGAAAATTTATTTTGCTAAATTAATGAATTCGGAATGAAATTCTGGAATATCACAAGCGTTACTTGTTTTATTTACTTTAGCCATCATTGGCAGACGGAAGGTTTATTTTGTGGTGTAGGCAAAGACAGGTGGCAGGTACTGCTGCTAAAACGAGCCTTTCTTATTCGATTACAGTGTCACACTGTACACAATGAATGCCTCGGTGCCCTCTAATTTAGACCAAAATCAGGTGGCCACGGTTTGCGACTAAGGTAATTAAGGCGACAGAGCCTCATCACGCAGCACGGTAACAGCGCTTCTGAATATCAGCAAGTACAGGCAACACCACTGCAAGTTTGCCCGCTCTCTATTCACATATCATATGTTATATATGGAAAGACGATCTCCAAGACTGCTACTGTAAAAAAAGTAGAAACGATATTCACTTGCTGCGGGAAGAAATGGAACCTGTTAGGGTACTTACAGATATCTTTTAGAGCCTTCTGTCTGGTTATGGAGCGCTACGGAGAACCCAAAGAAACTACCTTTCGTCTTTCCTTCTTTTATAACTGGAAACCGAACGTCTAGATTAAATCCGAAACAAGTGAGAATACAATAAAATACGCCCAGCAGCAAAAGGTAGAAATCCATGCGGAGCGGGCATTTTTCTTTCGAGGCCATGTTCGCCCTGTGCGGTGGGTGTCTGCCTGCTTCGGAAAGGCTCCCTGCGTCCCTTCAAACTTGAGAGAACTCGCTGTTACCGCCCTCCCTATCGGTAGGTCTTCCACACCCACTTCTGTACAGGATATACCATGTAAACCAGAGGACCTAAAAACTACCGAATGGTTCATATAGTACGATTAATGGCACGGCATCTGGCAAGGTGAAAACGTGCAAATTGTGGCTGTAAAGATGATGCATTTATTTTTTTTTTTAATTATTACTCCATTATCATGGAGATGTTTCTATCATAAAGAAATTATTGGAATGTCACCAGTCCAAAAAAGAAAAGCATACACCTTCGTATGTACAGCTCTGGGGGAAAAATCCACTCTCTATATTTTTTTTAAATATGCATTTAGAAGTCCTGGTTTAATCATGGTTCTGTTGGCAGAAAGCTACACTGTGAGGCAGACTGCTTTCAAGTTTGTAAGACAGCAGCACCCAAGAACAAGGTGAAACAGGAAACACTGGGAATGACCAGAAACCAGCCAGGTCAAGGGTGGAAGGGACTTTCTAATGCCAGAGATGACTGTTGACTTATCTGACAGTTTCTCATGAATGGGAGGATGACATCAAATCACCTTCAGCAGGAATGGGAAACATTAAGTGCAGGTGTGAAGTGCAC
>JAODKF010000103.1:29792722-29808452 GCA_026779585.1 Mormyrus proboscirostris
GGAGGAAGGGAAAAAACACACACGCAAACTCACAGTCAGAGCAAGGAACAGAACCTTCACGCGCCGAAGGAGTGTGACCTCGTAGCTACACGCTGAGACTTTTTTTCACAAAAATTTTTATATAGTAAGCATATTTATGTTTTGGTAACACCTTCTATCAATGCCCTCTCTATACAAATCAATAAACATATTAATGAAACACTGTAATGCATATATAAAACATTATAAACACGGTTTTAAATATTTATAAAAAGGCATAACACATTATAGCCATGTTTATTATGCTTTATGAATGCTTAAAGAAGCTCTCATCTATAATGCACTATAGATACGTTCATGAGAGCTTATGAATCATTATAATCAACACTATAATGCCTTATGACTGTCAATAGAAGATGCTGTAGTGTTTTATTATTTCTTATATCAGCCATTATAATGCCTTCTGATGGTATCTATAATGCATTATAGATGATACCTTCAAGTAAAGTGTTAATGATGTTTTTATATCGTGGATTTTTACCTTTTAGGTTGTTAGATATGCATTCAGAAAACACTGTAAAAAGGAATGATCAGAGGAATCATTAATTTTTAAAAACAGGTTTATTGTATGAGGTGAAAGAGATTCATTGTCATTGTTGACACACCATAGCAAAATGTGCCCTACACAGTTCAGCAGCTGGGGAATAGAAGCTTGCTAGTTGGCAATTTGAATCAGCAACCATTCAATCCCAAGGCCATCTCCCTAACCATTAGGTCAGCACTGCCCACAGTCATATCTTATTCTGTTTCCTCTGACATCAAAGTACTTTTACAGGCGTAGCCTTCGAGCTGTGAGGCTGCAGCTCTGGTCTGAATTTGGCCGGTTGGAGTCCGTCCCTGAACACCAGTCACCAGAGCACACACCTTATACTACAGGAAAGAGGAACAAAATGACAACACACTGTGAAGTCAGGGCTCCACGTGCAGGATATTCAGGGCTCTAAATGCACAAAGTGGCACCGGCAGGTTAGAAGCAAACAAAATAAGGTTGTGTGATGTGACACGCTACCTCTCCTTCGTAGGCGGCTTGGCATATCCAAACTTTTGACCAGTACTATAAGTATATTTAAACTTTTTGGGTATTTCTGTTGGGGTTTCTCGTCCATCCTGGACTGTCACAATGTACCGGCCATCACTTGGATGTCCCTAGGATAATTTAATCCTCTATGTAGCTGTTCAGGGAAACATTAGAAGACCATTAAAACAGTGATCCTGGCTCAATGTCATTTCTATGACTTATAACGAATCCCTTTTCCAGTTCAAAGTCCCTTCTCCTTATCTCCTGCACATAGTTCTTCTCAGTTTTGTGACTGCCATTCTAATAGAAGCCATGTGGTAGTTTATCACAGGACCTCACTATTTATTTTGAAAACAAGAAAAGGAGGAGACCTACCCAAATCCATCTCCACGCAGCCTTCTCCGGAAGAGGAGGGAAAGATGAATCAAACTGCATAATGACTAAATATGTCCTATCATCTCTAATCATCTCTCGGGATGGGAAAACCCTAGAGGGAGGAAACAACACAAGAAGTTTTCTTTATACAACAAACCTAGCTACTAATTTCTTAACATCTCTGTACCAAAGAGTTTATATTCCATCATACAATTGCTGCAAGTAAGTATGTCAATAAAAATCAAAGTCATTCAGAATGTTTCTTTTGTGACTGGAGACTCCAGATAAGTGTTTATTTTCAGCTGTTTACAAAGAGGGCCCTAAAATGTAATCTTTGTGATTTAAACACTTTCCCCTTATAAAATGTTCAGACACATTCATTATAAAAGCATCTAAAAATAAAATATGATCACTTAATCACTTGTAGTATGTACTGTATGTTATATGCTACCTTCATCTTTCCAGTCTATTTTCCCTTAATATTAATCGTTTAAAATTGTGTGACCGTAACGTAACAAAGAGATTAAGATTCACAGTTTGGTAAAGTGGCATTTTACCAAACAGCAAACAGATTTCTGTATTGGATTTATCTTGAATCTTATCAGCTCATTCATGCCGCTGTTTGCCCTCCACTCCCAGTGAACTTGGGCAATGGAGACAGGAAGTACATTGTGAGCTCTGTGTTAGTCATCTGCCTGTCACTACATGACTTTACTAAAATGACTAAATTAATTATTCAATTCTAGGCATGTACAATACTGACCCCTTTCTGGCAGTGATTCCTACTGACCCCTTTCAAGCAGTAATACAGTTGAGACCATTCATGAATATTCATATGCTGAAAATGTCACATGCCGCTAATCTTAGCATTGTCGTGGTAGAGAGCCATTTGCACCATGGGTCGTCCAGCATGAAAACGAATGGGAACAAATACCATTGATTTACTTTCACTAATGATCAAGGGGTTGTCACAAAAAGCAATACTTATGTTCGTTCCAGTCTTTTGTCATATTCATCACTGGTCCTAGCAAAGGGGGTAAGTTTTGACTTTGTTAGTCAAAGTGATCACGCTTGAATTGCTTGATGGATGCTTCCATTTTGCCTCATAATCTATCTAATTCTTTCTGCTTTCAGGCTTAAGATTCATTAAGAGCTGTTGCTTAAAAAAATGAGAAACTATGGGGAAACCAGCAAGGTCACCTCATTAGTTGAATTAAAGCCTGATTTTCATATTTACCAAAATAGTTGTTCAACATCACACAAACGCAGTATGCACACATGTACATGTTTTAAAAATAAAATCTTCTGGTTCACTGTTGAAAGACAATCAAACTTGACTGGCTATACATATTCCTATGAGGATGTTTTTAGAATGGACCATTTCAGGGCCAGAAAGTAAAAATCCAGACCAAGGTTTTGTTTCAGTCAACCACTTGAGTACTCTGTGATGGTGACTCTTAATACTGAGTTGGTTGGTTGAAATAAAATATGGGATCGGATTTGTACTTTCTGGACCTGAAATTTCCACCTCTAGAATGGGTGTGATTGTGTTTCTTTGAATGCTCAGACAAAACAAGCCCAGCTGGGTGACCCACCTTCTGCGGCATGTGCTACATGATCTACAGCAGTGAAGCTATGAGAACTGTAAGGCCTGCCTGTTACCATCCTCCCTCCGTCGGCGATATCAGGTCTCTGGGACATGATACACTCTGCTTATGTAACCTCAGCCCCGCAAAAAGGTATAGCTATGCATGCATATAATGTTCTAGCATATTCAGTACATGTAGAGACATGTACTGTGCATAATTTGCAGGAAAACTTATGTAACATGAAAGACCTATTGTCCATATTAAAGTAGTGCAGGGAAAATGTTATTTTATTTAATATCCAGGTTATCTGAGGATGAACTTAGTTTTTTGTTTTTTTTTTTTTTTTGCTGTTTTCCTTTACTTTTCAGCCTACCCTACTTTAACATTAAAACTCACATGCACTAAAGTCTGATTGTACAGTACATATGTACAGTTGTTAGAGACATGGTACAAATGTACACACCTGTCCATAGATACTTCCTGTGAGTAGCTGAAGGAAAAAAAATACCAACCGTACCGTAGGAGCATACAGTTGCAAGGCACATATGGGCAATAACACACCTTTCTTTTTACAACACAGGTGCAAAGTTCATTCAGGGCAACGGCTTTTCCCTGGATTTGCTGTAAACTAACACCACCCTCCGTTCCCTCAGGACAAAAGAATTAATACATCCTGACCTGAGCTACACAGCACATGATAATTATTATTTACCACACGATCTCTTCCAGCTTCCTTTTAGGAGGGTTGTGTCCTTCTGACTCCCCTGAATTTTTAATGATGTACCCCTTCGGTTTGCCATGGACACCTCTTGCTCTTAACTCTTCTAATGCTGTCATTCCTATCACCACTGTAAAGCAGAGATGGAGTGATGCCTCCGGAATTCCTAGTCTGGACGTGTGATCTCAGGAATGGCATTATTTGTGAGCGCTTAAGTAGAACTGGAGTAGGATTGGAGAGTGAGGCTCAGGCAGAGAGCACTCAGGTCACAGTCACACACCATAATAGACCCTTATTCTCCTTCAGCACTGGCTCCTCCTCCACCTTGCTATGACTCTGTGCTCTTTGCTGCTTACCTCACAAGGTCATTGTTCAATCTGATGCCGTGATAAAACATCAATGGGTTTGTGGCGTGCTGTTTACTTTTAAAACACCCTGCAGGGCATTTAGAGGAACTCAGCCTGCGGGCTCCCTCTTGGCAATGGACGCTTTTAGAGACCTCAAATCTTTCATACGATTTCAGGTTTACCTAAAATAAGTAGCAGAAAATGAATAATGGATGCATGAATTGCTGGAACATTATAAATATAATAAATATATAATTATGAAATCAGGTTGTAAACATTCATAATTTCATAATGCACTGGAAAAATTTTAATGTATAATTTGGCTTCCTGTTTAATGCACCTATGAGGAAAATTGTTTTTCTGAGAAAGACTTGGGTCTACTGAGAAGCTGATAGAGAAGTGTAGTTATACGTATTTAGCATCAGTCAAAACCTTCAGGACCGTTTTTCCCAAAGTACACCCTAATCAAGTGTCATCTGTACCTTGATGATGGGAGCGTGCGGTTGCCATAGCGCTGCCAGTTGTTATATGCCCTGTCCCCAGCAAATTCATCTCTCTGGAGCTCTCAATAAATGGACACAGCAGCCATTTTTGAACTGCTCCTAGTCATTATGAGTCAGCGTCCAATGCCCTTTTTTTCTGGGGCAAACCGTGCCAATTCTCCACCCTGTGGCTTCATTTTATGAGAAAAGCTACGTACATTTATCAGCCTGTAGATCACTATAATTTATGCCCTTAATAAACTGCCACTGTCAGATAGATGACCAAGCAATGCATTTACACAGCCGAAATATTTTGGCATCTACAGTAAGCGGCTTACTCCCATTTAATTAAAGAGATGAAAATGAAAGCTAACTTGTACTACCATGCAAGCCACCTACTGCATACAAAAAAAATGAAAACCAAAAAGCGGCTCCACATTTTGGCAATAAAAATCTGATTTACGTTGACTATTGATGTGTCTTATTCCCATTATTAAATGCACTTATCCTGATTTACGAAAGACCACAACAGGGGTTGTACGGCAAGCCCATCGGTAATCCTACACAAATCATGGTTCATCATCTGGGCAGTTTCCACATGCTCATATATTGCATAGTTTTGGTAGATATGTATTCATGAGTCATCAAGGAAAGCAGAAATTTGAAAAGTAATATTGTTCCAGAAAACTTCAGAAATTAATGTGAGATTTCATTGATTTGTTTCAAACTAAAATGCAGTGAAGTGGTCTGAGAGAGCCATCCTGAGCCCTTCATGGAGGACGGGCGTTGGCTTATTAGTGAGGTTATGTAACGTTAGTCAGGGTGGTGGTTTTCGATACAGCCGTTGTTAGGGCGGTGCAACTGTTGTGGCTACATAGGGCCCGATCTCTAGGTACCTCTCTCAAATGGGAAACTTGCCTAGATAATGATCATATTAAGGTATGAAATACATGCATTTCGTCATTGATTATACGAAGATACATTTTATCTGAACATGTTATTCTTGGCTAAATATTAGAACTTCAATGTACACATATTCACCCTGTACAGTTTGGTACATTGTTGTACATTGTTTTTGGGTTGGTACGCACAATGAAACAAATGAGTACATTCATTGACACGAGTGTAACCTAAATTAACAAACGTTATTCTGTGTAAGGGTGAGTGACGTGAGTGTCATCAGCAGGGGTGTACACTGGACAGTGCACATGTAGCCCTGATTTTTTCTTGTCTGGCGAAAATCGTGCATGTCGGTGACCGTCGACTGCGCATGGGCAAGGAAATTGACTTGGTGTTTCCAGTAGGTGGCAGCACTGAATTTCATGGATCAGAGGTCAATCAAGAAACAGCAGAGGAAGAATAGCTGGTGGTGTTGTAGTAGTTGTGGGGTGTTTCTCAATGCCAAAAAAGTTTGGGATACAATGAATCACGGGATTGTTCTCGTCGGCGAGAATGCAGTGATGCATCCTTGACGTTTGGGGCTGGGCAAGAACGACATCTGAGGATTTGTACCAAACTCCATACTTCTGTTCTTGGAAAAAGTATTGGAACTGCACCTCGGCAATGGAAGGTGACGTCAAACGGGTACACAGGAACAGCAGTACAGTGAAGTACGCGTATTAAACACCCATGGTGAGCAGCTGCATGAGGAGGCGTGGAGATACCTGCATATGTCATTTTTCATATTGTCCAGACATTATACTGTGGTATATGGTATTTTCAAACGTAGCATTATCGCAGCATTTTGAAATCGCCCCATTAAAATTTGCCAAGCAGGGTCCAGGCTAATTTTGCTGTAAGGATTTCAATATACCGTGATATGCCACATTACCTTAATACCATCCAAGCCTAGTAAAACTGCTTATAAAGAGTTTACTTGTTTTTGTTTGTTGCAACACATCTGCCCTCAGCGGTTCTGGTGGAATATCACTGCTGTATGCATGCACCAACCACGAGCACCTGCATCCACAGACAAATGCAATATAATAATTAATAATAATAATAATTGAACCCTTTATTGTCCCCGTGGGGAAATTCTTTTTACGCCTCCCTCAACTTGCTCATTGCAGAGCAAGCTGTCCGCGAAGGGCAGCCACCTGTTGGGGCGCCCAGGGAGCTGGGGGTTAAGGGTCTTGCTCAAGGACCCGCAGACATGCTGCGACCTTGTGATTATGGTACACAGGCTTAGCCCACTGAGCCACAATATGAACACAAGCTTCCGCACGCACAACCGTCCGGGGGCCACAAGTGCACATGGAACAGTGAAGCATGAATTTGGCTTTACAGCTAATCAGCCATAATCAGCAGTTTGGGAACATTTTGGTTTCCCAATAAAGCACAACTGCATAAGGAAGAGAGTGACGCAACAGTGGTAACCACTGTGCCACCGTCCTGCCCTGTTACTGTATCATACCAAATATAAAAGGAGCTGATGTTTCCTTTCGAGTTGACAAGCAATACATCAGGCTATTTTTATCTAAATATTTTGGCAACATATCAATATCAAAAATGTGGAGACTGGAGGAGTAAAAAATAAGAAAACAGAATATATCACGCTTGTAATTTCTGAGAGGCAGTTGGTTTATTTACATTTCACATACATTATTCATTAGATATGGCAACACCGTTTGGCCAGAGTGAAATGTTTTCTCATGGATTAAGTTTCAAAAAAAGGATGGCCGCTGCAAAATAAAGAAATGTAAGGAGCTGACTTCACACTCTTTGGAGTGATAACATATGTGACCTGACAAGTCTACCTGTTGAGCTGTAAGTGGTTTTGGACAGCAGGAAGACCAGACAGCAGGGCCTGAATCTGAGTTGGCATATGAGCCTAAGTGCTGAAGATAAACTGTTTGTTTTTTCATGCTTCTTGTGCTTTGCACTTTTTCATTAAGCAAAATAAATAATAATAAGGTACTAAGGTACTCTTCTGTCAGGCGCTTTATATTTGTTATTACTTATGCCACGAATGTATTGTAAATCTTTTTTTTTATGTGGACTGCAAACAGACGGAATGACGTTTGCACTTCCTATTTCTGTTATCAGCAGAGATACTGGCAAAGGCCGCACTTCCAGAAGGAAGCTGATTTAATGGGGTTAAAGGGCAGGAATAATGCACAAAGCCATAACTTGAAGATTTGCAGTGCAGAGTTGCCTGGGAACATTAATACTTTGGGTTGAACTTATACGCTCTGGCAGTCCAATCAAAAATAGTAGCTAAACAAGAAAGCTTCTGCACACATCTATTTCCTTGAATTACAAACAAAAATAAAAAGACATCTTGCCTAGCATAAATTGAGTGCTTGTGTTTCTTTCATAAAAGGCATATGACAAAGTAAATGTGATAGATCATTGCTGTGGCAGTTTCCAGCCTCTGTATAAAATTATGAGATTAACTATATGCCATGCTTGGCCTGGCCTCCATTGGCTAATATTATTCATGAAAGAGGAGAACTATGGAAAACCCCACAGTGAAGTATACTCCATGCTCCTTTAAATCTTAGGTGCCAAGTTATACTGAATATATTCGAAATCACTCCGTTTTTATACATCTGTGAAGGTTTCCCAGGTAACCTACACTAGTCTTTCGTGTACTAACCCCTTTGGTCATGAGGATATAAAGTTGTTTTATGGCTCATGACTGGGCTGAACCATGTGACTCAGAGTGAACTGCAGGGCACGTGTGCAGCGGCAGGCCAGTGTCGACACGCCTGGATAATACCACATGCTTGGATGCAAGGCAGGGGTGTGGCAAGACAGGCAGGCAGCATACATGCTGCAGGGGAGATTGGAGAGTGGAGACTTAGGGAGGGGAGCAGGCAGTGTGGGATGATGACTACATTTGAGTCAGATGGGGAGGGGTATTAGTAAAACCACAGCTACCTCGACCTTTTCAGGGGTTCTGGAAAGTGTGTAAATATAGACAGATCCCAGAGGAGCCCACTTCTGCCTCCTTATGTCCTTATCACTTATGTCCACTTCCTTATGTCCAAATTGCACCTTACTGGAGCCCAGGTCTGCTTCCTTATGTCCAAATTGCACATTACTGGAGCCCAGGTCTGCTTCCTTATGTCCAAATTGCACATTACTGGAGCCCAGGTCTGCTTCCTTATGTCCAAATTGCACATTACTGGAGCCCAGGTCCGCTTCCTTATGTTGAAAAAACGCACCTTGCCAGATTCCAGCTCCACAACATTAACCCTTTTTCTCTTTCTAAAATTTGGTAAAAGAGTGGATGGTTTAATGAAAGTTCAATTTTGTAGTAAAATTTGTTCTTGAAAATGTTCTAAAATCTTGTTAATTTTCATTAGTACCTCTGACCAGACATTCATTTCTTGAGTGGAGGAGATATCCCTACACGACGTCTTAAATTCTCACCTTTGCTGCCAAGACATCACTTACTAGCTAGACTCAGCCGGAGGTGTAAGACGCTGCTTGTGAATTACTTGATATTGTAATGCTTTAATGTGGATATTTTAACTGCAGTACTAATCATATATCATATGAATTGTTAATTGACCATTTTCCAAAACTACTTATCTGTAACAGATACATGGTGCATTTCTTTTCAAATTGAAATACATGTTCTAACGTCAAAGACACAATCTTTGTACCTCCTGAAGAGATTGGTGAGAGAGGGTGGCGATGGAGTTTGAATGTTGGAAGCAGAGAACAGCTTTGTTGCATATTGACTTTTATAATTAAAAAGGTGCCAAACCTTTATGTTATTGCTACTGAGATAATTATTTTCACATTTTACCATTTAATTTTACTGAAGCAATTTAAGATGATTATCTTAATGGTGCGACTCGTGTTTCCCAATTTGATTCGGATCTGCAAGCATTTAGACACAAACCCAGGTCTTTTAATGTGGACCCAGGTTCAAAAAAGCAGCCCCGCTACCTGCTAAAGAATTATGATACTTTATTGATCCCTGTGGGGAAATTGTCTTTTTGCCTACCCGATTAATGCTCTGCATCACACTTAGATACATGGGTAGGTGGGGGCGAACTTCGCAGTGATGTGCAGCCACCCTCAGTGTACCCATGGAGCTGGGGGTTAAGGGCCTTGCTCAAGCACCCACAGACGTGACTATTCTGCAGAGGCTGGCCTTGAAGCGGTGACCTTCCGACAACAGGCGCAGAGGCTTAGCCCACTGAACCACACACTGCCCCCCTTGTCTGTTCCATTAGTTCATGACTTTATATCAAGCCCCAGAAATATAACCGACAGGCGGAGTCCACTTGTCGCCGCACTGCGGACTGGAGTGACAGTAAGGGTGATGTATTGTAAGTGTGACGCAGCAAATCGGATTTTCTAGACGCTGATGTAAATAATAGTGGAATTAGACGGCCATTTGCTGTATATGACTGCCAATATTTGTGCTGATTCATTAGGTCGCCCTCACATCTCATCAGCCCCTTTTCTTGGCTGTAGCAGAGCTGTTCAGCTACAGGAAATCCCCCATCCGCTTTCATTCTGCCTATGTGCAACATAGAATGAGCACAGGTTTTAAAAGGACAGCAGGTGTAATATGATAATACCATGTAACTAAATTTTAAAAAATAAATGAATCACTTATGAAATGTTTCAGCTATTAAGTACTTTTAAGATCCATCTTCAACTCACTTTCACTCATTTCTATTACAAAAACGATCCTTTGTCTCAGCTATACTGTTAATATAGCTGTTAACTGCTTGTGTGCTGCCTTGTGTCCTGTGCCTTTTAGGCTCACTGGTGAATCTTTTCTTGAAAATATCAATATAGTCCCGTTTAGGCAGGATTTTGCCAAAACCGGGGCCCTCCAGCTAGCGAGATACTCCCTGTACAAGATTTTAGTCCTTCTCAGGGCAGACAGTGAGGGCAGTTTACAGGCAGCTACCCACCCAGGCAGCATTACCTTTGGACTTGTGAGAGAAAATGCGCGTATATATAGGGAGGAACTTACATTTACATTTACGAGACAAATAATACAGCACAAGCATACAGAAGTCAAGGAGCCAACTTAAGTATGCATGCAGCTTGGCTGAGCTGCCAGCGAATGAGCAGTAACAAGTGGAGGTCAGCAATGGAGGGATAGCTATGCAATACATTAGTAAACATGGCGGTGTATTTTAATTAAACCCATTAAACTCATGGCCTACTATGTGTAGAACATTACCATTTAAACCTTTTCTTGATTATCCTCTGTATCTGCTCAGTGCCACCCACAGGCAGGAAGTAGACACAACAAATGTAGCATCAGAACAATTTAAAATAATAAAAAATAACATAATTAGTATTAGGTTCCTACAATACCATTTGCAAAATGCAAGAGCAGCTAATGTTGCCTAGAGACCAAAAGGCATAACTGATGAAGACTGAGAAGATCTTGATAAGGAACTCGGTGGAGGTGGGTGGTGATTCATTAACAGCTCTGAAAGCCAACATCAAATACTTGAACTTGTTATGAATGTCTGAAGTTCAGTGTTTCCCAATCAGGTCCTCTGAGACTCACAGACAGTCCACATTTTTGCAAAAACATGGACGGACTTTAGATCCTTGTTGTCCGGATTGGGAAACACTGCTATAGGGATTTTGTGGAAGATGTGGGCGGGGTGTGGCTCTGGGGGTTAAGACTCTTTGCTCTTTATCAGAAGGTTGCCAGTTCAAATCCCAAGGATGGTGAAGTGATGCCACCCTTGGGTCCTAGAGTAAGGCCTTCAACCCCAGCTGGCCGCGTTGACCCTCCCACACTCACCTGTCTGTATGTGTCTCATGGAGAACAAGATCAATTAAGCAGGAAGACAATTTACCCTCGAGGAGGAATAAGAATAACAACAATCTCAATTCTGAAGACTCAAACTTGACCCAGGAGATTCAAGGTCACAGTGCTCCCCGGTGAACCTTCATACCGCCTCAGTAAACAGCATAATAAACAGAGAGTGCACCACAATGACCCATCAGAACTCATCAGGTCTACTTTTTAAAAACAAGATAAGAAGGTTCTCATTTTCCTCAGATGCACAGACGGAGATTGTAAAATGGCTTGTTTTCCTGGAGACAGTGTTAGCAGGAATGGGTGACAGGCCTGAAACCTGCCCAACCTGGAGCTGCTCTGATCCCAGCTGCACAAACAACCTTCTCTCAGGTCACTAAATAGTCACTAAAGCACTCAGACCTATTTGTACTTTCACTCATTCTAACTGCTTTTTCAGGTTTATTCTGTGTTCATTCATTAAGGTGGGGGCCACAGACAGCCCACAGACAAACATAGAGAGCCGGCCATTTCCCTTTTATTCACATTCACATTCACAGTTGCCACATTAGTTTTCTATAGCCTTTTACAGCAGGGTCTGAGTTACAGTTAGTATTGTTTTTTTAATAGGTATCTTTCTAACTGCAATGGGTCACATTCAAATAATTTTTAATCCTGTTCTTGGCGCAGTAGAACTTGGTTGCTTTTATTTGACTATATAGACATGCTTAAATGTAAAAGTCAGAGGAAAAACACAATCAGCATACACTGTGAGAACAAAGACTTGCACAGTCATATCTGCAGGGTCACTCCCATATAATGTAGTTTCTGTATGTCTGTAACCAGGGCTGTGCAGAGACTTTTTGTTGGGCAAGTGCTCACAGGTAAGTGAGGGGGCACTCAGTACCTTTAAAGCTCACGCACAAGCTCACAGTCACAGTCTGGGCAAAAGGAGCGGGTGCTCCGGGCCCCCACCTTCCTCTTCTGCGCGCGGCCGTCTGTAACACTGTAAAAGTACTGCAGCTACACAAGAAGATCGTGTAGGTAGGTTGAGAAAGCCGGCAAGCACTGCAGATCAATTGCTAGCCGGATGAGAGATGTGGGACGTTTATGGAAACACTTTATTAGCTAAAAATCTCTGTGCTAAGATATTTTGCAGCGCTTTCACTGTCTGATAGCTGTCTGCAACCTCAGAGCTTTTTTCACCTTCTTTTATACCACGAGCCCCTGTCTGTGTAACAGAGGGTTAATAACAGTGACAGTATGCCAGTTCACTTCCCAGTCTTGCCTTGACTAGCCTGGGGACTGGCCTACCCCACTCCAGAAACACACTTCAGTATGTGAATTAAACGCTACTGTAATTATCCAGACTTGCATGGATGCCTGTTCTTTCCAACCACACCTCAATTAATATTCACCTTTTGTTATAAAGATTATGATTTTCAATAATTCCTACAGAGCTGCATCTCAAAGTGTCCAAGATTCAAAATGTTGCTCTGTCCCAGATGACTTCATCTAGCAGGCACATAATAATAAAGATGCCAATTTGATTGGAGGTTTCACTTACAAAAATTGTGTTAAACTGCATAGATATTAACCTCAAAGACTGCATTTTTATTGTATTTGACATACAATAAATATACACTGAGAACATAAAACGGCATTAACACATAACTATGTATGTGTTAATGATGTTAGAATAATAGCGGTGAGTCAGAGATCACTAGAAGGCTGTGGTCTTTAAGAACATTTAGCAGTTTTTGTAATGATGCACAAGCTCAGTGGAGATTCAGCCAGCTGTAGACAGTGATTTACAGAAAGGAAGCTTACTTCAAAATGAAGGAGAAAAGGAGGTAAGACAGGACTATCTCTTGTCACACCTGAATGTATGTCCCGTAAGTCTGATTCTGAGACTATGCCACAGACAGAAGAGTCTTTACTGCGAAGACTTTCTCGCTGTATACCAGACAAAGCAGTATGCATGAGTGACTTTATGACTTGTGTGGCTGATGTCAGCATTGGGTTTAAAGAACTATCAGAGGTATGAGCTTCCCAGAGGGTTTGAGTATTAGACTAAACAAGCTGTATATTTAAAGGTGTGACTTCCTGGCTGCTTTAGTGGTCAGGACCAGAACCTGCTGTCACAGAGAGAAGGGCATAGTCTCTCATTCTAAAAAGAGCAGGCAGCACTTGCTGATTGTATATAACACAAACCCCTCCAGAACAAATTGAAAATTGTGTTCAATCATGTTTGTTATAAGAAGGACGTAGGAGCCAGGCAGCAGCACAGCAGTTATTAAAAGAGGGAAGCTGCTTTCTTTTGATAGCTCCCATGACAGCTGTTTCAACATAGCCCTTTCGAATCCCTGCCAAGGAAAGTCCAAAAGAGACACCAGATTCCCCCCCCCATCTCCCCCACCACTCTGAGTGGCAATTTTGTGCTTCAACATTCAACATTAATTTAGCAGATCTATGACACTTTCGATAAAAACATTTACTTTTTTTTTTTTTTGACAGCAATGGGTGATAATCACTCTATCTACCCTGGGATTCGAACAGGCAACCCCTCCGATCACAGGCGCTGGGTTGTAACCCACAGAGTCACATGCCGATCTTACACACGGCAGCCCATGGGGTCACAAATGTCCCCCTGCTGCCGTCCCGGCAAACCACATGCTCTCTTTAGCTCCAGGCCCCGCCCACAGGGGCGATGAGGGAGGAGCCGTGAGAAGCAATGCCAGTTAACGTGGCACAGACAAAGCAAGATGGCGGTCGCACCCGGATCGCATGCCCTCTAGTCATCGCAGCACACTTACTGCGGCAAGCATTAAAAAAAAGTTTCATTTATTTTAATACTCGTCTGACAGTTTCTGATTAAACTCACTCCATCATACGAACGCCTGCTCAAAGGCAAAGAAGGTTAAAGGACGGGGGGGGGGGGGAGACATGTGGAGAGTCAGGCAAAGCGAGAATCATGCTGTTTACGGCTCAGGCCAGATAGAAATCCTTCCCGCCGTTTCTCGACGGTCAGTGAGTGAAAACCAGGCCTTCAAAGAAACGGAAGGCAAGAAGCGGTCAGCCAGGTCAGCCCGCATGCCTGACGGCCTATCAGAGGGCGCTGCCCTACGTGGGATCGTCACCATAGTAACAGGGATGACAAAACAAAAACAGGCTCTGAGTAAAGCGATAGATGTGAATGAAACTGTCAGCAAAAGCTTGCTGCTCACATGGTTCAGGGAGCCTGTTATGACAGGGATGAGGGTGGATTGATGACCAATTATCTGAGTGACCGCTTACCCAGGGTCACGTACATACCAGATTCAGACTGTCTCCAAATTATAAAGCACATCTAATTCTTCCGAGTTGCTAACCAGACTGATACCGGTATTTAATTCAGAAAAACATCAAGGAATATTTATGACTAATTGAACCTTCAAGAGAAAATAATGAAACGAAACTTGAGTGCAACAGACGTGTTGTGTCCTCGCTGTCATCTCAATGTCCTCACACCTGTCAAACAAACATCTTCCTCCCACGATCATTGATTGGTGAGGGCGGAACAAAAAACGCATGGTACAGGCACAGCCATGGGCAGCAAAGTCATTCCCTCCCATGGCTCAGGACCTCAGCTCCAGGTTCAGCAGGAGAGCTGGGTCCTCCACAATCCTGGGCCTTACAGATACTACAGGGATACATCCTCTGTCCTTTAGGCTAATTTTTCACTATGGATTTTTTTGTTACATCATTTTTACAGTTTTTAGAATTGTGGCAAGCAGTTAGAGATTTACATAATCTCAGCCACCTAGGTATAAGATGATACAGATAGGGCTGTTAAATTGAAGGTGGAAGGGGTGTCCATATCTGTTACTTGGGAGTCATTTTAGCGCACACACACACCTCACCTCACTCACCTCACTCACTGTGCAGCCAGGGGCTGCTGTGCAGCACAGCAGAACTAACATGAAGCGTTACAAGAGGATTTTGTTCAAAATGAGATATATAAAGCAAAACAAAGCCCAGAACAGGAATTATCTGGGTTAGGGTGTTCCTAGCCAAACACTGAATGTGTCACAGCGACGACCAATGAGGGGAGGAAAAAAATTACATATATTTACACTTTTCACACACTTGATAAGAGTGAAGAAGCTTGGATAATCCCCAGACGTTGCAAAGCTCTTCTCCCACATATTGCCGGGAGGGGCATGTTTAACTGAGCACTGCAGGTTATTTCGGCACACAAACGACACAATTGCCTTTCCGCTCCCGTGACCGTACACTTAACACACTAGGCAGGAGCACATCACGTCACTCAGGGCGGTCGAACGGTGCCACCTGGCTCTGGAGCCTGGCGTTTATTACAGCCAAGGCCGGCAAATTAATAAATATAGATGTTAATGTAAGGGGGGGTGGGAGGTGGCAGATGTGC
>JAODKF010000103.1:29808552-29831949 GCA_026779585.1 Mormyrus proboscirostris
GGGGGGGGGGGGGGGGGGGCCAAAACCAGGACTGAACCAAAGGCTTCTAGGCCAGCGAAGACGTGAAAAACACCAAAGAACATTGACGATATGGAAAGTCTAAAAGTGAGAAAGTGAGAAGAGTAAAACAGAAACCATCTACAGCAGTGATAGAGGTCAATCTTACAGCTCTTTGCTGGATTCTTACTGAGGATAACAAGGGAAAAAAGGAGCCCACAAGGGCCAAGACAGAAATAGACAGATTTTATAAACCCCAATGGAACATCTGTTAACTATGAACCCAAGGACTACTCTCTATTTTCTTCATCAAGAACAATGTAACATGTTTGGGAATGTACTTCAGTTTACTGTTTGCTCAACAGAAGTCAGCTGGGGCATATTGGGTGATTTCCTCATAAGGCGTCCAATGTCTGTAAGTCTATGATAGCTTGATGTAGCTTGGTAGCAGTTTTGCGGAATGTAATGCACGCCGATGACAGTAGTTTGCATCTGTGCAAATCAGCACCACGACTGCGCAATATCTCTCAGCGGCATTCAAGAGGCGGAACATTCTCTCAGAATAAACACTGGCTAAACACAGCATCTAGAACATGATTTGGTCAAATGTGATTTTGAAATTGACCTCCTGGCTTCAGTGGTTCTGCTTATTTGCTGGGATAACAGATTTCAGCCCGTAGGGTTAGAACAGGCCCAAAAGATGAAAAATTCCATCATAATCGGTTTCTGCTGCTTTCAGGAAGCTGAGGTCATTCATGGGTTTTGTAGATATGGAGGTTAATAAACATTCTTGGCTCCCACACACCATTTAGGTAATCAATGCTCCCGGCTTAGTGGAAGTCCCTTAAGAGTAGCAGTCATAAATGAAAAGCTGCAGATGGCTGGCACTGTTCCCATGTGGGTACCAAGGATTTTTCTGTCCTCTATCAACAGCAAGGACATGCAGTAAGTGAGTAACTTTCTATGGAAGTAGGACACTTGCAGTATCAAGACAAGTTTATTATACACTCTCAGAAAAAAAGGATAAAAACTTGTATCTTTGCCTGTCACTTGGGCTATACCCTCAAGGGTCTGCCCCTTGTACCCTCAGTTGTAGGTAATTGTTACTTTTAAGGTACAGAAATGCACCCTGAGGAACACTTCTGTACCATTGATGGTACATTAATGCTGTTAGTATCTTTGGGATGTTCCTCAGAGTCAATTTCTGTACCTTAAAAGATCCAATTACAAGAGTACAGCCCCAGTGACAAGCAAAGGTATGAATTTTTACCCTTTTTTCTGAGAGTAGTTACCGATAACGACATGATCTGTCATTTCTAAACTGTTATACTGGGTATTGCTGAGCCATTTTGCAGTGAGGTATTAGCCTTTAGGTATCACAGTCCTCCCAAAAAAGCTTTCAGTTTTGATAGAGAAGCCTATATGAGATCGTTTTTGAAACTTTCTGTGGTGCTTGTGTGGCCATTTGCCCCGTGGATCTTGTGGGAATAACCTATGAGTCCCGGGCAGCGGCCGCCGGATGTGTAATAACTATAAAGTCAGACAAGAGTGTCATTTGCACGGAATGATGTTCAGGAAACTCATGTATTGCGTATGTAAGATACAGGGTGTCAATAATATTTTCAATGCAATTTCAGTTTAATTTCTGATTTAAGATGATGTTCTAATTTCAGAATCAAAATCAAAGTTTCTGCAGGATTTTACAGAAAAGTAAGGAATTGTGGGAACCAAATATTTTGATCAATTTCAGCTTATTTTTATGAAAAATTGTGTGATACTTGCTGAGTGTAAGAGCGCCAATATTTTTGTCCATATATATCTGAATGTGTTCAGTCATTAATAAGGGGAACTTGTAAAAAGGATTCTGGCTGCAGAGCCACAGAGGAGTGTATTCGGGCAAGAATAAGACACTAAGTCAGTGTCCAGGAGCCAGGTTTGTGAGGAAAAATGCTTCCTACATGTTGAGTGACACTGGAACGGGTCAGGTCAGGTTGGGGAGCATGCACTGGTGCAGCGCATTGCCGCACCCACCACACGACCAAACACCTTGGGATCCCAGATAGCAGTCCTCCAGGCAGACACATGGTCCAGTTCCACCCTTCGGAAATGGCCATCCATCTGCCACAGCCAGGTGTTACGTGGGCGTCCCCTCGGCCTGGACCGGCCGCTTTGGTCCTCAGCAGTGAGGATCCTGTGAGCCGGATCACCCTCAGGGAATCGCGCCACATGGCCGTAGTGCCGTAGCTGACGCTCCCTCACAATGCAGGTAATGTGCCTCATTCGGGACTCCGCTAGTAACCGCTCATTAAACACAAAGTCAAACCAGCGGTACCCAAGGTTTCTCTGAACAGACACAGTACAAGAGGAGTCCAGTCTTCATCTCAGGTCACTGGGTAGCGTCCATGTCTCACAGTCATACAGCAAGACAGGGAGCACCAGGACTCTGACGACTTGGACCTTCATCTTTTTGCAAAGATATCGGGAGCATCTCATACCCCTTTCCAGCAACCTCACGACCCCCCCATACTCTCCCAATCCGTCTACTGACATCATAGGAAGAGTCACCAGAGACATGAATGTAGCTGCCAGGGTAAGTGAACCTCTCAATGCAGTCAGACATACTGTTGATGGCTGTGCCAAGAGGTAGGGGAAGGGGCATAGCTAGACATTCTGGGCCTCCTAAGGCCCCTCCGTCCCCTTACATTATACAATCTTATAATTCTATGTATTCAAGGGCCCCATTGTAAAGTGCTGGCCCCCCTGAATCTGCTAGGGTATCCATGACTGTACTGCCCCCCTGCTGACCATTAATACACTAGCTGGTCTATTCTGACACATCTGCCTGATTTGTTTTGAAGTGACTGAAAGTTTGTTTCAGTTTTGAGTCAACTTTTTGTTCCCCAAACATGATGCGGATCCCTTATTAAGCTATACTCCTATAGTCCCTTATTATCCTCATTGTAACATGCAGGAAAGGGGAACGGAGATCCAGAGTTGCAGGGATTAGGAGGGTTTATTGTGATGAGCAGGTAATCAGCACAGAAGGGGAGCAGCCCCGCAAAAGGAGGAGAGACCGGCTCCTCTGCCCGGATGGGTAGAGCTTGGGCAGGAGACATGAGTGGGATCTCCCACTTGGACAGTCGGTGCGGAGGTACAGGAGTGGCGCACTGCAATCGGGGTCTTGGTACGTGATCCGGGGTCGATGCCAGTGAGGTCCGTCCGACGACGAGACACAGGAACACGAGGCAGGGGGAGCAGGTGACGTTGGACGTGGAGGGACGGGTAGGTCACGGACGGGAGCTGGTCTAAGGAGGGAAGGTAATGAGGCAAGGATCACATGAAGGGTTAACAGGCAAGACAGGGTGAAGCGGGTAAATGAAAGACAGGAAAAACGCTCAGTAAGGCTCAGATACACCGGCTCAATACTTCGCATTGAGTAGTGGGGTTTGTTCTGCTTTTAAACGGGGTTAATTGGCTGTTGATGTGGTGCACCTGTCTGATGTTTATCCCTTATTCTTATGTTTTTAGTGTCATTTGTATAAATCGTTTGTAAGCAATTAAATGCAAAGATCAGTTATACAAGTCATCCTTCACATATTTTTCTTGTCTTTTGTAGGTAAGTATCACGGAATCCTTACTTGCGCCATCCGGTCAGTAACGTGACTTGAGGTTAATTAGCATTGTACAATATTACACTCTCTGCTGTCATGCTTATGTTGTAAAACGTAGGGCGTAGGAGGGGCATAAAAAATGTCTAGAGCCATGGAAGCGGATGCTTGGGACGTCTAGCACCTAAACTAAGGAAGTCAGATGCAAACTTTGTGGTCTTTCCATTCTGAGCAGTTTCATCAGTTTTATCTGAACCCTGAGAACCACGAGGAGTATGTGGTTTAACTGTGACATGGTCACTTGCTATATTCTCAAGCAAAGTTCTATTTATATTACTATATATAACAAGGTTTTACAACAACAGGCTCTCAGTCACACTTGCAGACAGTAAAAGTTACTTTGTAAAGCAAAAACAAATGTCTTGGTTTTTATTGAACTGATGTGTCCTCATGGTATTTTCCTTAACGCACACTCGCACTTCCCTTTAGCCATTTTGTAAATTAGTTGTTACCTATCTGCCAGTGTGACCATGGCTGAGCTATGCTTCTGTTTTCTTTATAAACATAAATGTACATTCTGTTTTCATTCAGTCACTATACAGGGAAAATAAATTCCTGTGTAAATATTTGTCTTACTGTCATGGCTATGCGTAGGGCGAACAAGCAGGGAGCGGGGAAGCAGACGGAGGGAGCTGTGAGTACGGGCAAATGGGGTTTTATTAAGGCAGATGGGGAAAAGCACAGAATGAACGTTAATGACAGACCTGCGGAAACAGACTCGAATGCGGACTAAATACACATAACTAAATAGGACATATCAAACTGATAGAAAACAGCTGGGCACGATTGGTTGATCAGACACGTGTATTGATCAGAGGGCGTGGCACACAAGAGGATCATACTCGCAGGTCATGACAAACCCCCCTCAAAAGGCGCGCACTCCAGGCGGACGAGATGAGACCGGGATACAGGACCTGGAAAACTAGAGCAAAAAAACACATCTACGAGGGACCGGGAACAGAACCGACGCACAGAACAAGCACAACAGCAGGAACCAGGACAACACCAGACAAAGAACGGGAAACGCAGACACCGGGGGAACACTAACTGGAGGAACAGAGGGACTAGGAGTGAATGGAGGAGAAACAAAGAGTCGAGGAGCCAAGAGAGGAGGGACAAGGAGCTGCACGTGTGCCTAGTTGAATCCTTGACATCATGCATGTGTGCGAGGTGCTATTTGCCTCACTTGTATGTAGTTCTGCACAAAAGCATCTGCTTCACGCTTTGTTAAATGTAAATGTTAAATGTAAATATAAGTGATTATGGAATAGTGTGTCTGTATGTAGGGGCTATGGTATACATCATGGTCTTTTTTAAAAAGCTACAAAGTCTTAAATCTTCAAGATAAAGTGATTAATGTTCACTTAATTTTTTTGTTAGGTTTTATATTCACAATACTCCATAGGGAAGACAAAAATACCAACTGCTATCCATCAATGCTGATTAATGTCTGGAAGAACATTTATTTTGTTCCAATTCAAGTTATAAAATTATAAATAGTAGGTCCTGGCTTAATTCTAAAAAATTTGTTGCTGTGGTCTCTGTTACGGGAGCAGGGCATGGTGCAGGCGGGAAAAAAAAGTAAAGAAAAAATGATTACAGTTTATTAAGCAAAAACAGAACCCACTGGAAACCACAAGGGATCAGAAACTCCCTGGGAAAAAAACTAAAAACTTCAGAGTACAGGTCTGGGGAGCAGGGAAAACACACAAGGATTATCAGACAAGGAATGACAAGATGGGATGACCAGCGACACCTGCTGGTCAAACAGGGAAGAGACACAAATGGCAGGATCAGAAGGGCGCTGACCCTGACAGTCTCTTAATTTTTTCCAGAGCTGTATGTCAGTTCCTATAGTTCATATGTATGTCAGTTTTCAAGCAGAACATTTAACTATCCTGCAGGGCCTCTGGTTCCTTCCATGCCAGGTACCGGATCTTTTACTGTAATTTGGTTTTGATCTTTTTACCTTTTGCATTTGTAAATATGAGTGACGTCATACAACCCGCACCCATTGTCTGTGCGGTTAATGTTCCATGTGATAACTCCCCATTTGAACACCATACCATTGCTATTACTAACCCTGATAAACTGCATACTGTTGGCATTTATCACAGGGCAGAATTACCAGGTAAATTTTTGAAAAAATGTGCAGGCTGTTGCAAGCCCTTCCCAACGATGGCTCACCATTCGTCATCCTTGGGTGCTTGAACACCAACTTCGACCTCATTTCTTCTGGAGAGGTTCCGCACTCCACTGAACCTCATCCTGAAATCTGTCTGCATGACAGACAGCACCTTTCCGTGTTTCTGATCGCGGCTTTATTTTGTTCACCTTCTCACTCTCTACATCTCCATCTGTCTCCCCTCTTTGATCTGCCTTCAGCTATAACCATGTCTGCCACTCCCCTACTTGTCTCCCTGCATGTCTCCACTGCATTTCTCACAGCTTTTCTTCAACAGGTGCCAGTGGAGACCCCCCAGGTCTCCTCCTCTCCAAACCCACATTCTTGCATCCATCTCATCCCTGGCTGTACTATTTGTGGGAAACAGAAAAGCGCAAGATGGCTGAGAGGAAATGGCAGAAAACCAGGCACCCTGTGCATCAGGTTGAGTATCAGTCACTTTTATCATTTTTCTGCTATCTTCATTTCTGCTGAAAGCACCTACTGCAAGAACACGATCAATACCACCCAGACAACAAACTATTTTTCACTTTCCTCAACTCTCCAGGCTCCCCTCTGCGCACAACTCTGACTGCTGATGACCTCGTCACTTTCTTGTTCTTCTTCAAAAAAAGCAAAATAACTTCATCTGCATTATTGTTGTTGTTGTTGTTATTCAATTGATAGGAATAAAGATCTTTGTGTGGTTATATATTTATACACCTGGGTAACTGAGGCAATAGTTTTAATGTGCCAAAGGGGATTATAAAATGAACGAAACTGAACTAGTAACTGTTCCCCTGAGGTTGCCTTGTCAAGCGCTACTGACCCAGAACCTCTTCCGCTACACCTTGGGAAGCCGGAAAGACAGCTGCATGCACCAGTGCAACATAATAAAAGACCAATAAAAATCCAGCTGCCATCAGTCCATGTGTTGGGCCTGATATGAGGTCATGTGATCAAAAGCATGTTTAGAGACAAAGGTCCTCAAATCTGCATTTCTCCAACAGAAGGGCGAAACAGGAAGCAGGAAGTAGTTCATTTTATGTGCATTATGGGCTTCTTGGGACGTAAGGTAGAGGTGGTGTGGCATACATACCTGAAAACAGTCGGTTCTTGACCCCTGAAAGCTCATCAGGTAAGTTTTGGGGAAAACGTTCAGTGAGTCGCTACAGTTTGATGGCACCCTGTGGATGAAACAGTCATGGTCATACAAGAAAACACTTTGGTGTTTGTAGCTGTTCCCCTCCTTGCTTGTGTGTTTATGTATATGAGTGAGGAAGCGCGGTGACGGGTCGGAGTGAGTCATCAGAGCTAGAGCTTCATCTTCATGGCATAGTGTTGTTTTTAATTAGCTTAAGGAAAAGCGTAATGTGTATCTGCTCACCTCTGCCACAGTTACGCCGTACCTGCGTACCTTTTCCTCGCATTTCCTTACACAGCAAAGCCAATGAAATGTGTAAACAACATGTTTTCAATTTATGAAACAGCCTTTACCTCCCTGATGCTGTTTTGTTGTTGACTTACAGGCCAGCCCCCGCTGATGGGGGCCAGGACCATTTTCCCGCCTGACTACATACAGTATTGTTAACGAGGCCCAGTGGCTCCCGCGAGCGACACCCACCCACTTCAGCACATAGGAAGGCTGCTTTTCAGTCGGCAATCTGTGATCGCTGAAGAGATTTTGACGGTCTGGAGTCACAGACACTAACTGAATGAAGCTTTTCTTCCCTATGCTGTCTTGTCTTGAACTTCAACAGCATCACAGATTAGACAGATACACCCCCCCTCCCCCACATACACACACACACACACACACACACACACACACACACACAAATTGGCTTGCTGCAGCCATCCTGCTGGCCTATAATAACCTTATAATTACAGTCCATGCAACATTTCCATTGTTATGCAGTCCTGTGCGTGTGTGTGTGTGTGTGAGTGCAACTGTGCGTGTGTGTGTGTGTGTGTGTGTGTGTTTTTGTAATTATTAGAGTGGAGGAACCGGATTTACCCACAATGTGATAAAAGCCTGTAAGTTTTTACTGTATCTTGTGGGGACATTTTTTCATTCCCCACAACGATAGCCTCAATTTCATGAAAATCTGAATGCAATAAAAAAAATGAAAAATGCCATAACTCTTACATTTTGTTTGGTTGCTTATGGTTAAGCTTAGGGCTGGGTGGGGGTTAAGGTGTCATTGTTAGGGTTATTGTTATGCCCATAGAAATGAATAGAGAGTCCCCAGAAAGATATAATTACAAACCCATGTGTGTGTGTGTGTGTGTGTGTTTGGGATAACAGAAGCTAAATAACTCAAACAGAATGAAAAGGACAAGTTGAGGTGGGCCCAGGGGGTAAGTGCATTTTATTTTATTGTTTTTGTTCATTACCGTGAGTGTGAGACCATGCCATAGTTTCCTCCTCACCTGCGCCTTTCTGCCCTGGAAGACAGATACAGAGAAGGTGGTTCACTTTGTTTTCTGAGGCAGAACTGGCCCTGAAGTACTTGAGAGGAAATTACACCGATTCAGCCGAAGGGGGGCGGCTTCTCTCTCTTTATAGGCAATTGAATTCTAAGCGGCCTCTCTGGAGAGATGTGGCATAGACAAACAGGAAAAGGGTGAGTGTGTGTGTGAGCGTGTGTGTGACAGCTGTACATATCTGTGTGCATGTGTGTGTGTGTGTGTGTGTGTGTGAACATGTGTCTATGACCGTGCGTGTGAGCGTGTGTGTGTGTGAACATGTGTCTATGAGCGTGCGTGTGAGCGTGTGTGTGAAAATGTGTCTATGAGCGTGCGTGTAAGCGTGTGTGTGAGAAACTCCAAATCTGAAAGGCAGCTACACAGTTTATTGCCTTGGGGGGTGGGGGGGGGGCAGTGGTTAATACTGTTGCCTCACACCTCAGGGACCTCCGTTCAAGTGTCTGCCAGGATTCCATGTGCGTGGAGTTTGCATGTTCTTCTTCTGTTGTCATGGGGTTTGGTCTAGCTGCTCTGGTTTCCTCCTGCAGTCCCAAAACATGCTGATGTTACCTGGAGTTGCCAGATTGCCCATTGGTGTGAATAGTGTGTGTGTGTGTGTGTGTGTGTGAATGGTGTGTGAGTGTGAATAGTGTGTGTGTGTGTGTGTGTTAATGGTGTGTGAGTGTGAATAGTGTGTGTGTGTGTGTGTGTGTGTGTGTGTTAATGGTGTGTGAGTGTGAATAGTGTGTGTGTGTGTGTGTGTGTGTGTGTGTGTGTGTGAATGGTGTGTGAGTGTGCTCTGTGATGGGTCGCCCCCCCATCCCGGGTTGTGCCCATAGGCTCCAAACCCCCCATGACCCTGAATAGAACAAGCGGCTACAGAAAATGGACCAGTGTTCATTACTTTGTTGAAAGGTTTTTTTTCCCATTTTCCTTTACATTTTTAAGACAATAGCATATCAGCCAAAATCTGTTAAGAGGATTTAACTTTCACCTCAAAACAAAACAGAAAAACTAGCATGACCTTGCGAACTCGGTCTGAGCTCGATAATAAAAAACTTTTGATCAGCCCTTAGAGAGGAGACAGACAAGATGACAAGAAAATTGAGCTAAATGAGCGGACTTAAGCACACTGGACCTACCGCCAAAATGAAGTGTTTTTTGTTTACTTTGTCCGGTCAAAATCCATCCAAGCTGACAATCGCATGCATCGTCTAGGAGCTTGGCATTCCCCGGAACACCGGATCAATGCCGCTGCTTCTTTTGCCATGAGGTTGTCAAATAAGAAGTAAAACATAACTGATGGATTCACTCCTAATAATCACCAGTCACTAACAGAGACACCAGTTTAGCAGATTTTCCTGCAGTTCCCCAAAGATGTCATACTCAATTTACATTTTAGTATCTATTCATAATTATATATAACAACAGATTTTATTTTAATTTAGACTTCATGCAGGAACAACTAACAACTTAAATGTTGCCGTGAAAAACACTTTTGTTACGATGTAAGCTGAGGGTGCTTGAAAGAATTCTGATGATTCCATTTATACATTTATAAGTGGATAAGTGTGGCAGGCTTGCTTAGTGAGCAGCACTGGCTCAAGCAGGCAGGGTGGGGGGTTTGGACTCAGCATGACCTTCTACGTGTGCAGTTTGTATTTCCCCTCTGCGCTGAAAGGGTTTCCCCCAGGTAGGTGACACTGATCCCTTTCCGAAGTGAAAAAACATACAGATATGTGGGGTGTGTCACACTGGTCTGGAATGGTTCCTGGTTACGGGGCACCCTGTGTTTCCTGGCGTAGACACCAGGTTCAACACGACCTTATACTGGGTAAGCGGTCATGGAAGATGGTTGGATTATCCAGGTGTACAGTAGTTTTGAATAATATAATATCTGCTGAGGGGTGTAGATCACTTAGTGCACTTGATCATTAAAATATCAATATACTTATCAGTGCAACAAATAATTTAATTCATATTATTTTTACAATAGTAGAATGTCATTATCGACAAAAGAATGGGTTCGTTTGAAATACTAAAAGTGAAATGGAATCTCTTCAAACAATTTACAAGATTCAATAACCAGGTGATAACTTTTTTTTTTCATGTCTTTTTGCGTAGGGATGTTTTTAGTGCATGGAGAGTAATCTAAATCCAGTCTGTTTACTGACCCTGTTTCTGTGTTCCAGGCTATAATTATCCTTCCTGCCTCATTGACAGCCATTATAAAAATTACGAGTGATGGACAGTAACACTATTGAGTTTAAGGTTATCAGTAATGGATTCAGCTGTAGTACAATCTATCTACGATACGACCGAACGAAAAACGAAGGAAAAATACTCATCGGTAAAACGCTATCAGTGAAAGCGATTAATTCACGCTGGATAAAAATTTCCTTAAAATGCTTTTTAAATGAAATATTGCAGATTCTGATCAATGGAACCGAGATTAGAATTTAATTTAAGGACTGCAGAAATAAATTGAGCTCGGCGTATCTTTATAAAATGGCAGCTGTTAGGTGACATGGTGGCAGAGCAGGAAGCACTATCCGTGGTTTCATATGTCCATGGCTGTGGGTTCAGTTCTTGTCCTCAGCTCTCTGTGCATGTGAAGTTTGCATGATTTCTAGTGGATTGTTCCTGTGATCCAAAAATATCTGGTTTCAGTAATCTCTTGTCTGTGAATGTCTCTAAAGTGTGTGCCTTGTAATGGACTGGCGTCCCCTGTAGGGGGCCCTCTGCTTCCTGGGATATTAACACTGCGGTCAGCAAACAATGATGCTGTCTGTTTCTGGTGCTCCTTGTGAAGCATTAAAGGGAAAAGGCAAAACACACCACTTTTCAGTTCATGTTCAGACAGACAGGTACGTAGTTCATCCTTCATGCCCCAATACAGATTGCAGTTTCTCTCTTTCTTTCCTTCAGCTCTTTATTTCTGCAGTTGCTTAATCATTGACTGCCTGCTGACCTACATAGATACATAAAGGACAAGGGCTCAACCGGAAAAAAACTCTCGTGCAAGCAACTTTCCCAAAAAAACAGAACTTTTTCCATCCCCCTAGGCTTTCACGTATAATATTTATCTGAAGAGCATTTTTGTTATTGATAACTGTAAACACTACCCACTATTAAATAAAAAAAAAATCTGGAACAAAGTTCGTTCCTCTTCAGTCTTTGTCTTTCAGTAGATGGGTTTCAGCGCAAGCTGTGACATGCAGGCTGCAGCCACTCCTGCACTGACATGGTGATGATACAGCTTATTTTTTGCAAGGTGTAGGGAGACACAGAAGGACCCATGGCCATGAATGACTCCATTGGCTGTGCCCCACTGAAAAAAACGAATGAGCACATCCCAGGTGACATATTGGACTAATGATAGGTCTCTGGCGAATCACTGAACTCTCACTGTCATATACACAGTCTTTGTCCTGATGGTTTCTTGCCATTATAACATCTGACACAATAACTTTGGTCTGTCTCATCCCCACTTACACATTAATCTGGTCAAATAAGATGTTCCGCTAAAGTACAACACTTGTGAGCTTTGGTGCTTTAGCACAAATGGATTTAAATGCACATAATTGTATGAGACCCCTCACTTACGCAGTACATTTAATGAATCCAGGCTATAATAACCACCCCAGTGCTTCCTTCAACTCTCACAGAGATAAAGAGATCTAACAGTATGGAAGAATGAAAACAAAGCGCCTTTCTGAAATGTGTCTAGGGCTAAAACTACCAATTAAAGTGTAACTTCACCTCAGTGTTAGCAGGGCCCAGAAAGACAACATAAAATTCCTTTTTATTGTGGATCGCCGCGTCACACTCAGTGAGAATCAGCCGTGCTGGCTGGCGGCTTCAGCTGCTACATCCTGTTCCGCCAAGCGCTTAATCACCATGTCATAACAGGAATCCGTGATGTTTTTCTCCGAAGCCATTAAATCCGCAAAATCAATAACCCTTTCATTCACCGTAAAACAGCAGAATTCACTGCATAATATTATTGTCCCCCGGAGAAGCCATGAAACTGATAATCGTGCAAAGTAGTGTTTTGCGTGGAGAGCAGTAGATGAGCACATTATGGCATTGAATAAATTACTGAACTGTAGGCTGAGTCATTAATTTACATTCATGACTGGTTCCTTCAATCATTCATTTACCCGAGAGAAAAAAAGTACCTTTACTGATATCCCAGGCCGTACCTATTCAGTACATTGCTTGCTTCATGAGATACAATGTTTTTTTTAATTGCAAATACTACTGTTTGAACCACCTCATGTGGTGTGAAACCACGTGTTCATAAATATGGCTGCTGTAGCTGCAAGACTTCCCCTCTGACTTCCCCTTTAGAAAAACAGGCCTGAGCTCTATACACATGGTTTCAAGATCAGTTTTGTTCAAAATAGCTCTCTTCCAGTGTCATATCAGTTTCTTTTTATATAACACTAGATATCTAGGAAACTGCAGCACTTTGTTGATGGAAATATATTCATTTATTTATCGTTGGATTGACGTTTTTCCAAATAAAATATTGCTCAAGTGACTATTATGTTCTGAGGATATGCGTATCTGGAAATAGCCTGAGGGCGTACTAATCAAAAATGTACGCGAATCTGCCACCTTGTGTGATACGGGTGTCACTGCACTCAGGGATGCACTGTTGCCGAAACCTGTCTGTTTTATCTCGAATGCTGCGTTTGCTCAATTTTAAAGCCACATATTTTTAAAATTCAACAAATAGTTTAAATCTCAATAGTTGCCCTAAAGCTGATTAACATCTTTGGCTATGAATATCTGAGCTTGCTGTTGTTTATGTTTTTGTGAAGTGTGTCAATATTTTGCATCTGATTATAGGCCAAAGACAAATAGTGAAATATATGACAATACCATACCAGTCATTGCAGTGGACAATGCTATACCAGTCATTGAAGTGGACAATACTATACCAGTCATTGCAGTGGTGTATTGGTATAGTGTGATTTTGATTTAAATATGGGGTGACATCCACGTCCGTCTGTTCGTCCGTCCGTACATCCATCCATCCATCCATCCATTTTCTATAACCCCTTATCCTTTTAAGGGTCGTGGGGGGTCCTGAGCTGGGACATTGGCTTACATTTTTATTGTATCTTTATTACAGTATATGTTTTTAAAATGTGGGTCACAGTGCCCTCTAGTGCTATGTTGCTAACACAGCACATTTTTCCAGCGAAGAACACATCCCCCTATTGTTTGTGGTGGGACTGGTGATCCTTTACGATTTGTCTTCTAAAATATTACAAACATCAACATGGAATCACAATGAAAACAAAGTTTAACCATTTAGAGATGTCATTTTCAAGTAGTTGACCACCTGTCATAGAAGTGGCCATATTGAACAGGGAAGATGCTCCAGATACAATGGACACTAATTTAATGCAATGTGTCAATAATGCAAGTCCCCACTGCTGCTACGTAGGAAACATTGCTGTTTGTGTCCGGGAAGCAATACAAATGAATGAAAACCTGCCGTGTCACCTCAACACTCTCCATTCTCAGTCAGAACTTTAGAATCCCTTCAACCCTGCAAGGAGAAGCAGAGAACTTCTTAAGGCATCATATCGTGCAGTTTTGCTGACGCTGTGACTAACCTTGCTCAGCCGTATACATAAACGCCGCCATAGCACATCCAATGGTTCCATAAAGGGGTTGTGGGGGGTGGGGTAGAGTTAGGATGATTCCAAGGGGCCCTGAGACAGAGGGGCCCTAAAATATTTGGAACTTAATTGGATTGGTCTTGATTGGGGGCCCCATATGACATACTTATTTGGCACCAAAAATAAGTAGCGGCCCCCTTCCACACATTCCTCCTTCATCCACATAGTTCTTTTGTCTGAGTGTTATTTTCTCTACTGTGAATGTTCATGTGTTTATGACTTAACTCTAATGTTTCTACTGTATCTATATGTTGTTTAACTAAACATGTTAAGGCTTGGACAAAATTAGTCATTGAATTAATAGATTAATTAATTTAGTAAAAGTAAATACAAGACTGCAACATACGTAACATTGCCAACAACATCAGAAAACTTCTGGGAAACACTTTAAACTCTTTACATCGACAGAATATTTCTCCCCAAAAATTCAACTGCATTGGGCAGCAGTCATAGGAACTAAGCCAGCTATGAGGGCTGGTATCAACAATTTATTGTCCACCAAGAAAAGGAGCAGGTGAAGTGAATGCTCACAATCCAGCCCTGTTTCCAAGGCAACAACACTCTCCTTTCCCAGCTCCCCCTCCGGACTGGGGAGAGCCTCACCCACCAACAACACCCCCGCCTTCCTGGGACAGGAAGTCAATGCAGATTAGGTCTTTCCCCAGCTCACAGACCACCCAGAAATAAAATTGAGGCAAAAGCAGATACCAATGAGTGATCTAAGCCCTGGTGTCCTTCATGTAGTGTAACTACTGAAGGTGTGGGGGGGGGGGGGTCTGGTCAGAGTTGAGTTTGAAGCAGGAAGCAGTAGTGGAAGGTAAGGACCACCCAGCTGATGGATTAGATCTGCTTTGCCAACATGCTGATGATCCTATAAACAGTGTAGCCTTAACAGCCAGGAATGCTGCCTGGCAGAGCGCCATCCATTGAGATCAGTGAAGGGACTGGCCATGGTTGAAAAATCACAAACGAATTGTCATTGTCTAACCCCTGCAAAAATTACCTCAGCCGACTTTGATTTTCAGGCAGGGAGCAATTATAAATATTATATCTCTTTGCAGAAAAACTTGCCCACCACTCGATAGGACTGGCCATATCGGTGAGCGTGGGGCCACGCTAACATGCTGCCCGTATCGGTGACCACAGGGTCACAACTAACATGCTGCCCATGCTGCTTTTCTGCACACGAAAGATCCTGATGTCCAGATAGACAGCAGCATAAGCTACACAAGGACATCAAATGTGGCCCATTAATCGCAAAGCAGTGATCAGTGACCTATAAGAAACAAACAGGATTTTGCAAAATCAGCTTGATCTGGAGAAAGTACTGGATTCAGGTGTTAAGGGATTTTGCCAGGAGCTTTGTGCCAGTGTTGAGTCCAATGAGACATTGCAAAGTTGCAAAGTTGATCTAAGAATGGCATAGGCCTTGTTAACTTTGGTTATTTGGCAAACGGTTTGTTACATGGGGGGACTCAATTAAGTAGCTGAGGGTTGTTGTGGCCTCGCACACTCATTGGGAATCATTCCATGTTAACCTGCACACTCATACATACACTCACAGCACACAAACACACACACACGCACATACGCACACACGTATATATGCACACACAGACATACACGCACATTCACTTCCACCCACATAGACACGCACACATATACACACGCACGCTCGCGCACACACACGCACACACACACACACACACACACATACAAGATAGCTCAGGGCCTTCTTGCCCTATGTTATCCCTCTCTCTCCTTCTTGTCTGGGTGTGTGTGTGTGTGTGTGTGTGTGGCTTCCAACCTTTCTTCTCAGATGCAGATACTGGTGCAGCCATATCCAGACCGTGTTCCTGTTGGTCTGCTTATGTATTTTTTTTTTCTATTAATGTATTTAATTCCAGTAGCAGATACTGGCACAAGCTTATTCCCTGTCATAATGGTCCCATTGGTTCCTTTGTATGTATACTTTTGTGTGTACACCTTTTTCTTTTTCAGATACAGCAGCTGGTGTGATGATACAATGTCCAGCATTAAGATGCAGAAGCTGTCCTATTGTTACACTTTCTTTTTGCTCTACTTTTTCTTAAGCTGTCTTGTATTATTTTTCTTTCTCTGTTTTTTTCTCTCTATCTGACCCCCCCCCCCTTTTTTCCTCTTCTTTCTTCTGTTTGTCTTCTCTTTCTCTCTTTTTCCCTCTCCTCTTTCTCTCCCTCCTCTCTTTATCGCTCCTATTTCAGTTAACTTTCCCTGTCGGCTCCGGCTTAATTGCGCAGAATATATCTCAAGTAACAAGAGGAGCTTAATCCGAAGCTCTACTTGGCAAAATAAAAGTGTTGGCACAATAAAGCACCCAGACTAACATCCTGCTTGCTAAACTGTCAGACACGACAGAGGGGAAAAAGGAAAAAAAAAGGAAGGAGGGAAAGAAAGACAGAAGGGAAAAAAGGAAGGAAGAAGAAAGGAAAAAAAAAGAAATGCACCTGACAAAAGAAAAGATCTATATTTAAAATATAAAATGACCCAAGTATTAAAAAAACCCAAAATTGCACGGTAGATCAATAAAGTTGTAATTATTATTATTAGATGATAAAAGTTGAATGTGATGTAGGAAATTGTCAAATCAGGAAGGAGAGGCAACCTAAGGGGGAACTGAAGGGTGTCACAAGTGGTGAAGCAGGCAAGCAGGACAGCAGACGAGCAGAGCCAGTGATACGGGTAATCGGGGTTTATTTAGCACACAAGGGCAGACTTCCACAAACATAGCAACACTACAATGACAGATCTGGGGAATACTGACAGAGACATGGACTAAATACACATGACAGGCTAAACTGAACAAGCAACAGGTGAGTACAATCAGGAATTAACACGATACACGCTACATTAGATTCACGGCTGTCTGGCCTAAATGTAAATGAATGAAGATGGACACTAAATGGTCCACTAACAGTTTTCAAAGTTGGCTTTCCTAATAAGAGGCTAGCAGGTTAGCGGAACTGTACCCATCACAGTTTATACCTTCAGAAGTTGGTGATAACACTTTGTCAATCAATTAAAAACCTTTAATTTAGACCCCGCATTGTAATATTTTCTGAGCTGGTTCTTGGCCTTGAGGAAAAATGTCCCTTGTTAGATGATTTGGCTTTGTATTATATTTATACTACAGAAACAGAAAAAAATCAGAAAATATCCCTCAGAATGGCACTGTCTGGTCATTATTGTGGAAATATTCTTCCATTTGAGGCTACGATAATATAACATGCAGATGTAGAGGGATGCATTTTGTAAATCGTGTATATTTATATTTGATTTAGGTCCCAGAATATGCCAACAAAACTTCTGTATACTTAAGTCTAACTAATCCAAAGGCTGGATTTCTGCTTTTGAAGCAAGTCATCTTTCTGTACCCCCTGGTCATTTTTGCTGTTGGTATAGACATCTCCTATGACATATACTAAAGGGCACATAAGCGTGAAAAGGAGAACCGCTGTACATCCGACGTGCAAATAATCTATATTTTATTCATCCCATCTCTCCACCAAATCCTTTTTATCTTTTTTCCCATCTCCTTCATACAGGTTTATACCACATTTGGCAGGAAATAAAACAATGGAATTATCTTTAGTTCTTAAGAAGTCGTATAATGTTAAGCAGAAATTCATCTTGATTTTATTCAAACGTCCCACTTGCCCGGCATGTGCATGGGCCTGAACCCAAGCTCTTCCATCTCAGCTCGAGGTTTCCCATCTCTGATTTTGTTTCTGAATTTTAGCCTCGTGGGTCATTTGCCATTTGACTGTTAACATTCTTGTCTTTCTTTTTCCACTCTGATATCAACAGGAATGGTGTTTTTAAGAGGTAATGAAGCCATGAAGATAAGCCTAGCACCATCCATATGTTTTTCCTTGTTCTTGCTTTTTTGTTGGATGACTTCTATATTTGATGGTAGTCAATGTCCCCTGAAGCTTTATGTATGCCTATTGTATCAGTTGGATGATTTCTGTTGTAGATCAAAACAAATACCCTGTCCATTATTAATCTTGCATCCTTGCTCACTGACCTGTTAGTTCTCAAAGACCATCCTTTTTCTGGATGACTGTAACATCTCTATCTCACGTTCGTCTGCTAGAATTAGCTTGAATATATCAAGTGCAACTTGCTTCAAAAACTAGCAAAAGTGCTGGCTTAAGGATTTTCTTAAATACCGCACATTATTTAGCTATTTATCACCTCAAAATTCTCTACCTTTTTGCTTTTCTGAGAAATAGGATTTGTTTTATTTTTTAAATTTATGTTTTTATTTAGTGTATTCAAAAATAGACGCGTTTCATGAGAAAACAGAGGGACACCCCAGATGCAGAATTTGGGGTAAAACTGAAGGGGTTAATTTAAGCAGCAGGACAAAACCACACAGAAACAAAAGGAAAACGAAGGGTCAACGCAGGAGGCAGGTGTAACAGTAAGGAGGGTGAAGACCTACTTTAACACTGGGATGACATTCAGGGAAACAATGTAAGGACACACTAACTACCAAAGGGCAACAGAGTGACACCAACACTTACCATACAAGGGCTCACATCGACAATGACTGGACTAAGGAACATCATACAGGCCGGTTATAATATATAAGGATAACAAGCACAGAAAGAGAGAGCTGTGAATGGCTAGAAGCCAGAGGGGAGGAAATGGGATGGCCAGCAGACAGGAACTCATCAAACTGGAACAGGATAAGCAGGGGCCATGACGGTATATATCAACTGAATCAATTATAGTCGTTTGCAATAACAGAACACCATATAAATCCATCTATAAATGCTTTCTGCTGAACTTTATTTGCTATTTGTTTTAAGATACTAGAATTAACGGAAAATCTATGTATACTCGATATTCTTCCAGCCTCAGGCCTCCTGTGCATAGTATAATCTGTGTATGGAGTTTGCATCTTCTGTTCACCTCTGGTCCCATCAGCACCCTTGCCTCTTGCCCCAGTTTCAGAGGGCATTATTTTACAATAATCACACAGTGTTTTTCAATGGGTCCTAATGGGACAGAATACCAATTTCAGAGAGCAATATTAAAAAAAAAATCTACAGTAAAATACCTTCAAAATCAGAATATAGTAAGCGCGTATAGTGACTCAGATGGTATTAGTTTTCAAACAGACGTTTTGACATTGACAAGATAAATTACTGTCGATATGGCAGAACATTAATTTTGTCTATTTAAACTGGAACATATTTTGCAAATAAGAAACTGCCGTATAAGTAACTTCTGCATCGTACGAAATCTTAAGTAAACTCTCCTAACTTTACTTACCCATCAAAGGATGAAGAATTCAATGAAAAAACATAATTACACATTTAACATTTTTTTTTCTGACCAAACCACGGATAACTGAACCCCCAGGTACTACTATAATTCATTTCTGCGATATATTGTAACGTGACCATAATACACATTATTTTAAGTGTTATTTCATGAACAGATTAATGGACTCATAGCACATGTCTCATTTGGTTTATGAGCTATTATCCCATTTATGTGTATTGACCCATTTTTATGTACTGTATGCTCGGGCACGGAGCGGAGAAGCAGCTCAGGAACCAGGGAGTCAGGTGAACATGGGATTTATTAAGGGTAAAGCATTCAGGACCAGAGAACTACAACACAACATTAATGACCGGATGGGGAAACATACTCAAACATGGACTTAGATATGCTGGACTAATTAACAACAACTAGACACAGCTGGAAACATGGGTATCACACACGATGTGATTGAGGGGGGCGTGGCACGCGGAAGGATCAGACGAGCAGCATATGACACCCATTGCATATTATAAGGATACAATATAATAACTAATAACTATTACAGACACTGATAATCCAAAAATCCATGGGGTGTACATTGCCCCCAGAGTCCATTTGTCACACCGTGGAGCAGCGACATTACAATGACAGATCTAGGGAGACTAACCAAGACGCGGACTAAATATACATGACAGGCTAAACTGAACAAGCAACAGGTGAGTACAATCAGGAATCGACACGAGGTAACGAGGAGGTGTGGCACACACGAGGATCGTACGGAGCTGGGTGTGACACCACTGATCAAAGCACACTTCATTGAACATGTCTGTCTCATTTGGTTATAGAAATATTAACCAATTTATGTATTGGCCTGCGTATGACTTGCATATTATACAGATATAACATAATAATTAATAACTATTACAGAAAAAGATAACCTGAAAATCCAGTGAACTGTGAGGGACAATGCACACTTCTTCGGCCTCCGGATTATGTATTTACATACATAATTATTTATTACTAAATTACTCTCTGTCCATTTATTGTTCATTGGAGGAAATTAAATGGCTACAATGGATCCAGGGGAAGTAGTATAATTTATTCCCATGATTTACTATATAACAGGGGCACATATACATAATTTTTCTTGTTCTCCATCTCCATATGTTTCATTAGTTATGTAAAACCAATAAAAGAATAACCATACAGATTAAATATGTGGTGGCCAGTGAAAGTTCGGACAGTTTAACTCTAATCCTGAAGTTAGGAAAGTTTATGTAGGATTTTGGAAAGTTAGGATGTATACAGCCCCAGGACAGAACAGACAAAATGCAGTTATAAATTAGAATTCAATCGACTAAGAGAGATCGATCTGTTGTTACTTTGGTTCAATGGAGTCTATATGCAGATCCACCGTGCGACACATCCTCTGACAGTCAGGAAGTCCACCGTGGGCCCGCAAATGACATCACACTAAATCCACTGTGAGGCACATGCATTGACAGTCAGGAAGTCCACCGTGGGCCCGGAAATTACATCACACTAAATCCACTGTGAAGCACATCCACTGACAGTCAGGAAGTCCACCGTGGGCCCAGAAATTACATCACACTAGATCCACTGTGAGGCACATCAACTGACAGTCAGGAAGTCCACCGTGGGCCCAGAAATTACATCACACTAGATCCACTGTGAGGCACATGCACTGACAGTCAGGAAGTCCACTGTGGGCCCAGAAATTACATCACACTAGATCCACTGTGAGGCACATCCACTGACAGACAGGAAGTCCACAGTGGGCCCAGAAATTATATCACTCTAGATCCACTGTGAGGCACATCCACTGACAGTCAGGAAGTCCACCATGGGCCCAGAAATGACATCACACTAGATCCACTGTGAGGCACATCCACTGACAGTCAGGAAGTCCACCGTGGGCCCGGAAATTACATCACTTTTGATCCACTATGAGGCACGGAAATTACGCCACTCAAGATCCACTGTGAGGCAAATCCACTGACAGACGGAAGTTCATAGTAGCACCATTAGCATTTTTTTGTTTGTTCTATCATTTGAATGACTTTTAAAAATAATGATTTAAAGGACACTTTATAATTTAAACAATCATTTAAATGATATATTTTTTATCGAATATTGTCAAAAACACCCTTCATAGCACAACATACTGGGGTTGGATATACCATTTATGAATTTAATAAGATGTATTATCATTCTCCAGGTAACTGCTATCGATATGCAATGCTTGGCAATATTGTGGTAATGTATTGGAGTAGAGTGAGGCATAATTTATTAAAATTATAAGAATAAGAGTTTAAATGCATTTGAGATAAATGTCATCTGAAAATCAGTGACGTAAGTGCATAATTTACATAATTTAATGAACAATACTTAACTGTTTCTTCTGCATTGGTATCCTTGCAGTACCGGTATCATAATACTTAAAGTGGCATCTGTATCAAGGTCATAATATTGGAATTGTGACAACACTACCATACACCAAAGTCTATGGTCGACATATCTTCGATTGTGAACATTGTGAAATGTTTGTCGCTACCCGATCTGTACACAGTTTTACAAAAAAGAAGAAAAATTACAGAATCTGTACAGACTACCCAATCCATTCCGCCCGGTCCGATTCATGTGTAGTGTACTTGTGTGAATGGCTGTGTCAGTCATACCATTGATGTCATGTCTGTTTTCCATACCCGGGCACGGTTATCGATCACGCTACATGCATATCATGCCCGAGTCCAACTAATCATGCTTGGGCCCACCTCAAGCATTCAAGTGGGCCATGGCACGGTTAAGCGTACTGCACCTGGGCACAGAGCGATCACAATCAAATGAATTATACTTTGAGGGTCAAACATGCTCGGGCACAGACAGATTGTCTACTGTGTGTACAGCCTAAGTCCCATTAGCTATCACTTTTCCTGTCTTTTTTCAATAGACTCACTGACTTTTGGGCAGAAGACTAAGCTAAGTAGTTGAGAGGGACAGCCCAGTTCACAGTGATACCCATTTTGTCTGCATTCCTTGTCAGATACTCGGATCAATATAATAAGTTGCACCAAGGTCCCTGAGACCAGCAAAAGATGGTCTAACCTATGAGATCTAACACATGAGAAAAGTCTTTTTTAAAAGTCCCTGACTATTTAATCATCTGCTGAGAAACTTTTGATATTTTAAAAAAATGACAAGTTAGATTCATTTGGACCACAAAATTATTAAAACCACACCCAAGCATGCATATAATCCAGTGGAAAACTTGGGTTGGAAGTTATGTCTGGAAGCGTTACTCATTATTCTTTGCCGTTATTTTATTGGACCAGTCAATTATCTACACATCTCAGATTAGTGCAACTGTGCCCACTCAACCAACACTTGGATAAGCAAATGATGGCGACCCAACAGCATAACTGAGAATTTCTGAAATGTTTGGGTAGGGCTATCACAGTCATCACTGTGGTCTGTTTCATAAGGCATCTTGCTGCTTTGCATTGAACTGTGGAAGGAATTTTGGTTTCAATTTTAGTATAAAATGACAAAGGACAAAAAGATGGCAGTCAAATGCAGGGGCTACCAAATCCAGGTTTAGGGACATTGGTAAATCTGACTTGTTCCAGGTGGGTGTTGGACTCCACCAGAGCAATTCTGCTCATAAGGAAATGGACAGCATTTCTAAGCATAGCCAAGGGGCAGAAGTGATCTGGTTTAGAGGCCTCAGAATTGCATCTTTTGCATCTGTTGACTTCATCGGGCGATGATCTGCAGTGTGCACTGGGGCCATTTGAGGCTGAATGGAAATCAAATGAAATACGGCTCATCACCTACAAGTTTGAGGTTATGGTTCTCAACTGGAAAAGGGTGGATTGTCCCATCTGCATTGGGGATGAGTAACTGCCTCAAGTGCAGTAGTTTAAGTATCTTGGGGTCTTGTTCATAAGTGATGGAAGAATGGAGTGAGAGATCAAGAAGCAGATCGGCAGAGATGGGACCAAGTCACACATGTGCAAGTCTCAAGTAAGTCTCAAGTCTTAACCTTCAAGTCTCAAGTAAGTCC